>QEOT01005365.1:276513-313405 GCA_003123785.1 Pterocarya stenoptera
GGCCTTGAGATACCAAGTATTCTCTTGACTATAGTCCTATGGGGTTGTTTTGGTCAGTGCATGAACTGACATACTTTGTTCACAACAAAGGAGATGTCAGATCTTTTAAAGGAGAGATACTGCAAACCTCCTACTATGCTATGAAAGTGATGATCATCTTCATAGCTTGGAGAGTCAAACTTGGATAGTTTAAGGGAAGCAGCCATGGGAGATGGCATAGGCTTCGCATGAAGCATTTTGCTTTTGGTGAGAAGGTCTTTGATGTATTTACGTTGAGAAAGTAGGTGACCATTCTTCAAGTAGTCAACTTCTAATCCAAGAAAAAAAGACAAGGGGCCAAGATTTTTAACTAGAAAGGCCACTTCCAAAGCAGGGATAAAGGAGTCAATGGCAGAAGAAATGGAGGATGTGATTACTGTATCATCTATGTAAATTATAGGTAGATGCATGTATCACCATGGTTAAAGATAAAAAAGAAGAAGAATGGATTGGCTTTGGAGGCAATAACATAACCTACTAACCATGAACTCAATTGGGCATACCAAGCCCTTGGGGCCTGCTTAAGGTCGTAAATTGCTTTATGAAGTTTACATATATAAGTGGGGTGAGCAGGGTCAATAGAACCCTAAGGTTGTTGCATAAAGATAATATCAGTTACTGAGCCATGAAGGAAAGTGTTGTTGATATCAACCTGTCGCAGGGGCCATCCTCAAGTTACAGCGATGGCAAGGAGCAAAAGGATGGTGCACAACTTGGCAACATGGCTGAATGTTTCATCATAGTCAATCACAGCTTGTTGATGGTAGCCTTTGGCAACCAATCTGGCTTTCCTTCATCCAATGGAACCATCTGCCTTCAATTTTGTGCAGTAGACTCACCTACATCCAAGAATGTTAGAAGAGGGGTTAGGTGGAACTAAAGTCTAGGTATGGTTCTAGGTTAGGGTAGAAAACTCTTTGGACATGGCATTACTCCAGTTGGGAAATTTAGAGGCCATGGAGAAGCTTGTTGGATTGTCTGGCTTAGTAATAGTGGTGGTGAAACAATTTTGCGACGGGTACGGCACAGTACCATCCGTGGCAATTTGAGGACGGGAAGAGTGTGCGAGCACATGTAATGATAAGGGAACGAGGAGGGACTAAGGCAAAAGCTGGATGTGAGATATGTGAAGGGTGGGAATGAGTAGCATGAATCGAATAAGAAGCACGAATCACAGGGGATGAAGAAGACTTGGAGGGAGTTAAGTGTGTTGAAGAATACGAGTTGGATGGCTGGGCCCTGGGCCAAGAATGGATGCCAAGAAGAGGGGAAGGTGGACCTGAGGTATGGTCTGAGAGGATAAAGGAGGGATGGGCCATGACTTAGAGAAAGGGAATGAGAGCCATCAAATTTAACATCATGTGAGATATAAAGTCTGTGGGTTGTAAGGTCCAGACATTTATATCCTTTGTGATTAACCATGTAGCCCAAGAATAAACATGATTTGGACTGAAACTGCATTTTGTGTTTATTGTATGACCTTAAATTGGGCCAGCACTCATATCTGAATATTTTTAGGAAATTGTAATCAGGAATACGATGATGAACCATAAAATGGGGGGATTTATTTTGAAAAGTCGAACTAGGTAAAAGATTAATTAAGTAGACTACAGTTTGAAATGCATCATCCCAAAAGGTGAAAGGAAGTGATGCATGGGCCAAAGGGCAAGCCCGGTTTCTACAATGTGCCTATGTTTACGTTCGATGAGCCCATTTTGTTGGTGGGTATGAGGGCATGAAAATCGATGAGTAATGCCCAGTTTTTGACACATAGGAGTGAGGGGTTTAAATTCACCACCTCCATCAGTTTGAAGTGTAATGAGATTTGTATTGAAGAGACGTTCAACATAAGGCAAGAAAGAAGTAAAAATAAAGAAGGCATCCGATTTCAATTTTAAAGGGAAAAACCATGTATAATGTGTATATTGGTCCACAATAGATAGATAATAGTGAAACCCATTACGAGAAATAAAAGGAGTTGGGCCCCAAAGATCGGCTACAATTAATTGTAAAAGCCATGTGTAAGAGCCCAACTTGAACTAAAGGGAAGTTGGTGACTCTTTGCAAGAGGACACATAGACCATTGAAAAGAGGGGTCTTTGTGCAAAAATTTCAAATGCTTGGTGTGCAAGATAGTTGAAACAAGCTGAAGTGAAGGGTGGCCTAATTTGTGATGCCACTGAGCTATTGATGTGCATTCTCCGAGATGAGTGGATGGAAACGAAGCAGAGGATGTTGCAGAAGGGAAGACATAAAGGCCATCATGGGTTGGACCGGTGAGGAGGATCTTCCCGGTCATTTTGTCCTTCATAGAAAAATGGAAAGCATGAAATTCAAAGAAGCAACAATTATCAACACAAAATTGACAAACAGAAACTAAGTTTTTTGTGATGGAAGGTACATGTCAAAGATTATGAAGAATAAAGGAGGAGGAGTTTGAGTTGAGAGAGGATTCACAGAAATGCTTGATGGAAAGATTCGAGCCATTACCCACACGGATTTGTTCACCACCATGATACTGCTCGGATGAGAGGTTGAGGTTGCTAAGGTCATTGTAATATGGTAGGTTGCAGCGGAATCGGGATACTAGGTGGAGTCTAAGAAGAAGCTTGGTGTTGTATAGTGGGCAGAGAGTGAAGGTGGTGCCTTAAGTTAATATGCATGGTCAAACCGATAGCAACACTGCAGATAATGAGAAGAAGCTTGGTGTTGTCAAGTTGAAACAGCGTGAAGATGGTGCCTCAAGTTGGTAATGCATGGTCAAATAGGTTTTGTTATAGACTTGGAAAGTGGGACGGTTAGATACAAAGGGTTGGAAGGGAGCCTGAGAAGCAGGGGAAAAGGAACGACCGTCGCAAGAGAATGAGGTAGATTGACCTCAGCCAGTGCGACCTTGGTGTCCACCTCAAAAGGAACCACGCCCTCACTGATTACAACCAGCAGCAGCAGAGAAATGGGCAATGGGCTCAATAGATAAAGGGGAGTTTCAAGTGGAGTGGGACATGTGACTCTCATGGACCAAAAGCAGTTGGTAGAGCTCAAGAGAGGTGATGGGTTCAGCATGAGTAGTGACTGATGTAACAAAGGATTCGTAAGCCGATCCAAGGCCAGTTAGCAAGTAGGTCACGAATTCCTTATCGGGAAGGGGATGACCAGTAGTTGCTAAGATGTTTGCAAGAGGACGGACTTTGGCAAAATAATCAGTGATTGATTGGGTACCTTGAGTAAGATTGGTTAATTGAAAACGAACATGAAATTCTTTGGCCTGAGAATGGGAAGCAAACATGGTTTCCAATGATAACCAGAGTTCCCGAGAGGTTGTAGAGGAAAGGACATGACCAATGATAGAGTCGGAAAGAGAAGAAAAAAGGATACTAAGAACAAGTGGATCGGTACGTTTCCATGAGGAAAAATCTAGATTAGGGTCAGTTCAATCTAGTAAAAACTTAGAGGGAGAGGAATGAGAGCCATCAATAAATTGATAAAGATCTTGACCTCGAAGATAGGCACTGATCTGAACCTTCCATAAGATATAATTTTCAGTAGTTAACTTAATGGTGACAATGTGGGAGAAGGAGGAAGCAATGAAGGCGTTTGGGGAAGGAAAGGATTGGTTGGACAAGGCCAAGGAATTATGCGATAGCTAGTCCTACTTTTTTGATACCATGACAGACTAAGGATGTGCTCAATACTCAATGCATTTCATCAATGATTTATCAGGTATTTATATAAGGCAAAAGGGAATAAAAATGGTTACAAGTACAACAGAGAAACAATAACAATTGTTTACAATTCATTCTAGAAGGTTATTTTTCTTTACATGTGCCTTAGCACTATCATCTATTCTAATACACAAATCCTAATGTACCTTTCACTGTATGATCTCCTCTACTAAGGCTGGCCTTACTCAACATGTAATCTCCTGCCCAATGCAACAAAAATTATATGACCTTATGTATCTTAAGTTCCAAATTTTTAAATCTTGAAACAATCGTATATGTATAATCGGTCATATTTATAATATTCACTACAATGTACAGAAATGGCTTTAGGCAACCAAAAAAAAAAAAAACGTTGCAAATAGTTCAATTTCCATTGCAAAAGATTGAGTATTTGCAACGATGATATGTCGTTGCCCTACTCTTGCAAATGCAGCATTGGGGAAAGTCTATTCCAATGATTCTTTTTTTCATTGCAAATAGTCATTTTAACCACGAGATTTTATCATTATAAATTGATTTATCGTCATCGCTAAGAACTAACAAATTTTAGTCCCAAATCTTATCCAACATGCTAATTAAATTGGTATATAGGGATATAACCCTTTGCCACAAGACGCCAAGGGGAGCTAGGATGCATGGAGAGGTACTCTTTGTTGAACGTCGTACGTGTATTTTTTTTTTTTTTATACCGCAAAATGTAAAATAATTGATCAGTTGGATTGAATAAAATAAACTGCATGCTATATATGGGAGTGCTGATCATCATCCAAAAAATTAACCTTGAGTTGTAAATATAATTGCAATTACATTACTACACCGCTCCTATCAGGAATTCATGATGTTAAATGAATAAAATAATCATGTCATTCTTCGTCTTGATTTTTTTTTTTTTATTCTGAATCACGTGATCATACGTTTTGATAGTTGCATAACTTATAAACTAACTACAATGAAAGTGATTTAAAATATAATACATCAGTTGGTGTAATTAAGGATAACAAAATTAAGATAACTAATAGCGTTTGGTAAACATTGATCACTTCACATATATCAAAATCTTGTCATGGATATTATTAGATCAGTAGTACTTGAATATTGTGGCATTTCTTCCTTAATGGTCTAAATGTTAAAAAACATGATGAACATATATATATATATATATAGAATTCATGACAAAGTACCATATATAGCATAATAATTACTGTATATATATGAAAATCAACTGCATGAAAATCGCAAATAAAATTCTTCCCAGAAGTACAGGAATTAGCTGCATGCAGCATAAAAATTAATGAACAGTACTACTCAGTAGTACTATATAGTTAGTAGTCTTCCTGATCTTCTAGTGGGGATGGGGCGATAGCAGCAGGCGCAGGGGAAGGAGCATTATTGGGTTGGTCAGCACGCGTGAATCGAAATTTCTTGATCAGCTCATTAGCAATCAATTCATTGGCTTTATCGCTTGGGTGGTATTCATCCCAAAACACGTACTTGCTTCTGTCTCCACACAATGATGATGCAGGAATACATGTCAGTGCAGGTCGAATATTGTAAAAAGAGCAACATGGTGCGTCCGAGTTGTTGAATCCTGCGTAAAAAAGCATGTCAAGTTCGTTAATTACAATGGTAAAAGAAGAAAGAAGAAGAAATGCTGCTGCATGGCTGCATCTGCAAGAAATCATGATCTTTAAGCACCATATTTGTAGGGACTGCTGATCACGTCATCGACAACATCATAAGCATCTCCAAATCTGAAACTTGCATTGGGAAGTTTGGTGGATAATTCTTGTAATAGTTGGGTTGATGCTTGGTTGAAGCTGAGAGCAAGTTTGTTTGCTCTATTCTGACAAGCCCCAGATGTACTGAGGACCCTTTGCAGTGGAATGCATCCCATTGGTCCCAGCCCAAAAACCATTAGCTGCCTTGCCCCTAGGCTGTGTAATAGCTATATATGTCCAAAAACAGAATACAAAAACACCTGCTTACAAATAAATTATGGGAAAAAAAGAGCAGAAAAATAGTAAACGCAGTTATTTTGAGTGAAGAATAGCATTGCTCATATGAGAATAATTAACCTTAAGTTGGGCTTCGAGTGTCTCCATTAAGTATGTGATGAAACTCTCATCGTTGTATGTCCATGAATCGCTATAAACAGGCATCAAGTAATTGTTAATGAAATCATTACTACCTAGAGCAACCACATATCTAGCTCCTTGGAAGAACTTCTCTGCTTCCTGTGGGCCAACTCTACTTTTTATCAACTCTTTCGTCCCTCGAAAAAGCTCAATTTGCTTGTAAAGAGAGAGCCTTTGAATCTGCAAGGCCACCCAAAAAAAAAAAAAAAAAAAATTACTTTCAGCATTAAAAGGGTAGAACAGAAGGAGTAATACCATCATTTTTTCAATGGTACTTGAAGCTTACAAAGTAGCTTCCAGTTTCATTCAGAATCCCACCACCTCCAGAGGCGTAATTGACTCCATTTTCCATTATCATATCTTCGGTTAGAGATGGATCCAGAAAGGCTGGTGGCCTTGGGAGGCCCATACTGTCACCTGAATATGCAAAAAAAGGGGAAAAAAAAAGAAGGCTTAAAACTGTTCTGTATAGAAGAATATTGGACCCCAAAACTTGAGATTGCATCTGCATCTTCTGTATTTAATTTTGAGTGTATGGAGTTTAATTACCTATGATATCAGCCACTGTACGTCCATTAGAGAACCTTCCATTAGGCAAACCATTGCCAAAATCAATGCCATACCAAGGCAGGCTTGCCTGGGCCAGGCTCTTGCTGAGATACTTGTTGTTTCCAACGTCCGAGAGGGAGTCCCCGAAGATGAACTGCACCATCTTACAGTTGTATCCATCAATGGCGATTCCCAGCACTGTAATGACAATCGTTAGCAGCACAACAGGGAAGTTGTTCATGTTCGATGATAAGTAGCTGATCTTTAATTTCAGGGCCTTCAGGTTATCAATCGATCCCGGCCTGTGAAATTATGATTTTGCAGATCATGTAAGAAGATTTGGGTGGGATTTAAACAAGTGGAAAATAAGAAAATTGGGTCTAAAAATAGGAAATCCTAGAGAGATCAGAGAGGGTAGATTGTTTGATAGACCAACTTTTGGTGATTATTCTAACCTACCACAACTAACCTAGTTTTGTTCCAACTGTATAGGGTCCAAAATGACCAAATTAAACAACGTAAGATTATGTAGGTTATAAGTATGGAAATCTGGTCACTGCACGGTAGCTGTTTAATTGCTTTTGTGGTTTGAAAGTTGGTAAGCGGTATAAATGAAGAATTCACGTTATGGTGAAATATTATATGTCACATAGATATTTAATTACTTGTGTGCGCGGGTTTAATAATTTACAGAGTCTTAACATCCACTTGGAAATTTGGATTAAAAGGCAATTTTTTTTTTGTCCAAAATAATGAATTTGAAATAAATGAAAAAAGATTAATGTTAGATAAAGTATTCAGAGCAAGTTTTGCACTCTTTTTTTTTTTTTTTAAAAAGAAGAATAATAATTTATAAAGCTCCAATATACAAGTGATCTTACGCAAGCACTTTAAAAAAAATATATCCCACCATAAAAAAAATATAAAGATTACCAAATTAGAGGGGACTTATCTTTTTACAAAAGGTAAACGCAAGATTTGCACACTTTAGACTTGAATTACTAAAAAAACAATTAGCAGTATATATGTTTTTCAAATGCATTCTCTTCTTGATCTCTTGAAAAACAGTCTATCAAAATATTAAATTTCTCCAAAAATAGTTTATTAAGTTATTAAAATAAATTCGAATATTGGTCTTCGGGTTTTATGCAATCTCAAACGTGTCTATTGGCTTATCCTTGATAATAATTATAAAAAAAAAAAAATTCTTGTGGTATAAACTAGGGGTGAATTTGGTCCAATCCGATTGGTCCGAAGGGTGTTTTTTGGACCAGACCAAATCCCTTCGATCCAGGATTTTCTCACCCCGGACCAAACTGAACTCCTAAAGGGATTGGTCCGGTCCAGTCGGTCCATAGGATCTAGATGACACCGTTTAAATCCTACTTCACTCTAAACGTCCATAGCAACCCATGAGTTCGCTCGACTTCCGCTTGAGCAAAGATCAACCAGTGAGTTCGCTTGATAGGTGTTCAACACACCGCTCGAGCCCCTAATGATCTATAGATTCATTTCAATTTCTCCCCCCCCACGCGTTCTCTCCCCCATTCCCCCAGCTCGTTGTCCTTTCGCTAGCCTCACCCTCCGCCTACACCATGTGGCTCCATCACTCCGACACCGTGTAACAAAAGTTCTCCAATGGCTTCACCATTTTCGCACAGCATCAATCCTCCGCTGGAATTCTTACTACTGACACCCACCATTTGTTGTCTGTCGTCTGGCTCCGGAAAGGGGTAAGAAATGAAAGAAAATGGTTTTTATTTTTCTCTTTTCGTTTCATCTCTCTATTTCTAGCATTACTCATATTGCATGTTTTTGTATTTAATGGATTTACGATTTTGTGTTTGGTTAATCTGTGTTTTGTGGGGTTTTTGGATTGTTATTGTTGTATGCCATTCACTAGGTTTTTGGTTGTTGATTTCATATATCATTCACTGGTTTTTTATTTGTTGATGTTGTATACCATTCACTGGTGTTTTGGTTGTTTATAACATTTGAAATTGTTTAGCTAATTAAATATTAAATGAAACCAAGATTTAGTTACCTAAGGAACATGTTATGCTTTCTAAGGTCAGCTATATTGGCCAAAGGAACATCATTTCACCAACAAAATTAGTTAACTTTATCCATTTAAAATTGATTTATGAAAAAACAAACCTGAATGTGATTAATAAGAAATATAGGCTATATAGACAGGTTTTATAAGGTCTATAATCTGTAGCATGACTGCGCTGTTGCTCATTGTAAAAATCTTTGTTATAATATGTATATAATCATTTTTGTTTTAATATCTAGAAACACATGGTAATGTAATAAACTCAGTTGGACAACCCCATTTGGAATACAGAATTCGAAAGTAATATTCCAAGACATTGGTTTATATAATATAGTACTGTCAATAACTTTAATCTTATATTGCCAAAAAAAATATGTTTTAAATACTTAAATAAAACCATACAATCAAGGTGCCATTTTCAATTGAATTTGAACCTTCAAAAATTTAGGGTTCATATTTGGACACTCAAAAACATTTAAAATTTACAAGTATTGTTCTAAACAATATTTCAGCAGAAATTTAGATGGTAGTGTTAATGGGGGACCCAACAATCTTAAGGGATTGTAGTTCTAGGTAACCCTCCCTTGTATGTTCCCCACTACATCTTGGTGCATATTCAACATGTACAATGCTCCCACCAATTCATTTTGTAGTATTTCTTTAGATCTATAGAATGGCAAGTAAACTCGTAAAATGAACAAAAGATTGAAGTGTTTTTTAATGGGGTCGCATGATGAGCAAATGTTAAGAAGCTATAATGAACTCTGATATTATGCATAATTCTTCATAGAAAAACAATGCAATCCTGAAGAGTGAGCATTAGGCCCCATTTTGCTATGGATCAGTCTATGCAGTATCAGAAAACTGGATCTTCCCCCTAGTAGTACTCAAAATAACAATTATATCGGTGGAAGAGTGAGCATTAGGCCCCATATTATAACTAGACACATTTTTCAAATACTTTGATATTAATTGTTATCTTTGCTAGCCGCAGCAAAAGGATTTATAGCCATTTTTTTCTTCCCTAAATATCAATACTGGAATTTGAGGATGAAGCAGGGTTGAAACCAACTGCATTTTTTCTGTTTAAGGAATATGTTATCACTAATAAAAAGAAAATTTGGTGGCATTGCCAGTTAACGTAGTTTTTTTATGATACATAAAACTTTTGTAGGTATTCAGACATATCGTGATGCAAAACATTTTGTGATATCTGCAAAGATACCAAAGTTTAGCAACAAGAACAGAACATTGGTCCTCCAATACTCCATAAGATTTGAACAGGATATTGAATGTGGTGGTGGTTACATAAAGCTGCACTTTGTATTTTTCAATCAAAAGAAATTTGGTGGGGACACTCCATATAGGTTTGTTTCTAATGCACAAACTTGGTATAATCTACACCTTCAATTTATCTTATTTTTTAGCTCTTTTTTAAAAATATATATTTTTTGTGAAAGACAGTAGATCTGTTAGATTTGGATGTTAAGTGACTTGTGATACCCTATATTTATGTGTACTTTGACTAAGTAATTATTGCATTTCTTAAGTCTATGGCTTTTTTAATTTACATTTTAGATGATTTACGAAATATTATTTTATGACTTTTAACTGTGAAATTTAATTCAATGTGTTTCATTGTTATTAATTATTGTTCATTATTTAAATTGATCTTTAATTTAAAGAGTTTGTTTATGGGGATTAAAATTATTGTGTTGTTGGATTTTATTATTATTTTATTTAAGTTATTCACTACATTTAAATTATTTTATTAAACTTATTGTTTTGAAAGTCTTTTCATTGGATCATTTTGTGACCCAAGTTGTGAGAATTGAACCTTATTTCTTTTTTTCATTTTTTTTTCTTTTTCCCTTTTTTTTTTTTTTTATTTCTTATCTTTCTCTTTTTCTTCTTTCTTTTCCCTACATTTCTCCTGTGCCCGATACCACCCATTTCTCTCATTTCTTCCATCCATTTGCCACAACCGCCCCTAACACTGTTGTGCGCCATCGTCCATCAACACCACCCAGCCCACGACCTTCCCCACCCTTTGGCGAGAACACCCACCCCGGCCACCACCCCTCATGCCCCTTCCTTCTCTCTCCTAGCCGTGTTGAGCCCAAACGGACTATAAGTTCACTGCGTTTCCCATTGCCATCACCGCCCCTCCCATCCTTTTCCCCTCCAGCCGGTGACCACCCCCTCTGTTTCCAGCCTCTCCCGCCCGCCGTGAGCCTCCACACACGGCTTCAAGCTGCACGGCTTTTGTGCTCTAACGCCGCCGTCGTGCCCCCTCCGGCCACCATTTCTTCACCACATCATCCTTGACCTCCTAGCAACCTAATGCACCCATCCTCAATCCCGATCTGCCACCGGTGAAGCACATCCATGTCATTTTTTCGATTTGTACATCTGGCCTCCAAACGCCTCCCTTGTCGCCACCCACGGCCAACCACCATCACCATTAGCTTCACTGACATCCCTAAGCCATTTCCTAGCAATCTTAAGTTTTAGTTTGTCCCCATTCAAAAGTGGATTTTTGAGACCCACGGCCTAGTGCATTTTGCACTGTTCTGTTGCTGTGCTGCCACTTTAGCACCTCCATGATCCATCGAAAAATATATTATAGCACTGTAAGTATTTTTTTCAAATAAGTTTTTAGATTTAAATGTATTTTTGCACTAACACATGTTTACTGTGATTTGGTTGGTTGTGCAGGACTGAGTCCGAGGAGTAATGGGGCGGTTGGTTTGGAGAATGGAGTTGTTTGTGTGATTGTTTTATATTGGGATTTTTTGGTTGTTGGATATTGATGTCATGTCTTGTACATTGCATCTGCATGCATGTTCATGTTTGTAAATGAAAACTGAATTTTCGTATATTTGCATTCATGTTCATGTGTTTATTAAAAACTGAATTTTCATGTGAGAGAAGGGAAAGAGACTGTAGGGATGGTGGTAAGCAGGGATGGTGGTATAGTCACTCCTGTAATTTCCGCCTACGGTGCACGCGTTAGGGATGGTGGTTGTGTCCTGCTTGTGATTCCCCCCTACAGTGCTCTGATAGGTATTCATTGTGTGGAAAGGAACTGTAGGGATGGTGGTAGAGTCCCGCCTGTGATTCTCGCCTACAGTGCACGCGATAGGGATGGTGGTATAGTCCCGCTTTTGATTACCACCTATGGTGCATGCGGTAGGGATAGTAGTATAATCCCGCTTGCAATTCGCACTTACAGTGTAGGATAAATGGTTGGATTTTGTATGAATCATTTTCTAGAAAAATGAAGGATTATATTTTTAGGACAAAATAGGATTTTGGCGTGTGTTAAAAAATATTCATTTTTTAGAAAAAAAAAATGATGTTTTGAGATTAAGGCATATTTCATCATATGCATGCATCTTGATTGCATTAATGTACTTTTATCTCGTGGATTTTTTGGATTATTATTTACATGCGATACCGTTTTATAGTACCGTAGATTTTGGTGAAGATGAGGATGAAGAGCCTAAGGGAACAGCTCTGTAGAGGGAGTGGCATGTGGTTACTTTTGGATTATGGATTTTGTTTCCCACTTTTGTATATATTTGGTTTGGATTATATTTTTTTAAGTGGATAACTGTCTAACTTTTTAAAGGTATTTTATTTTGATAATCTGTATTTAAAATTTTGGTACTTAGTTGACTTATTTAATTTATCCGCTGTGACTTTTATGATGCTCTTGTTGCACGTTGCACACACTTAAGTACTTATTGTTGGGATGCGTGACCCGTGTTGTCATCATCACGATGTCACGATTCTCGCATTTCCTTACGTGGTAGTCGGGACGTCACATGACTAATATGAAGTAATCCGGTTCCAGTGCAAAAGGATTAAGCAACCAAATGAAAACATATTAATCCCCACAAAATTCAAGACAAAATCAACATTGATACAAAAGGAATTAGAAATTATAACAATAATCACAAATCTGGAACAAAGAAAAATATTCCACCATTAAAGAATGAATAATAATGTGGTTGAAGAGGCACATGGTTAGATTTGATTGATACATATGAAAGAATAATATGGGTTGCTCTTCGAATTCAATGCTTTTAATTTTCTATTGTTAATACCTTCAGGATATGTCCTGCGTGCCACTTGAAACTTAGTGTAAATCAATCCCCGTGAATTTGCGTAGCTGTTAGTGTTATATATTAGTAAATATGAGCTTTTTTAGCAGATTGTAGCTACAGGTATATACGTAGCTGTTAGTGTATGTATTATTGTAATGACTTTTTTTCCCTTTGTTGATACATGTATAAACAATGAAGCTTCAACATGCAAAGACACTAGAAGTTCAGAGGCCTAATTTCCAACGAGAGGATGACGCTCACTTGATAATGCATATTTTACGGAACTATGTCACTGCAACTGACAAATTGGAAGTTGAAGAATTTTGAGATGTTTGAATTTGTAGTGTAATCTATTTGGCATTGGGTTATATCCAAACTTGGTATTTTGCTCTTTGTAGTGGTTTGAGAATTGTTGTAACCAACCTTGGTGTAACTATTTTGATTTTAAGAATAGATGGATGTGAAAACATAGGCAAATTATGGGTTACAGATGAGTTGGAGAATTATTTTCCAGCTAATGAATGTAGTTTTGAATGTTAGAGTTGATGGATGTAATTTTTCTTGTACACGTTTTGGATTACTTCTACAAATTTGATGAATGTAATTTTTCTTGTAATTTATTGCTTATGCTAGGTGCTAAAAGTGATTGAATACATTCTGCTTTACCTCTCCCACCATACCAAGATAATTTAGGTGCTAGAACTCCACATTTGTTGTCGCTCGTTAATTTTCTTTTTCTGTGCAATAATCAGCTAGATTCCAATACTTATAAGTTAAAACCAGCCAGCAAGTGCCTTGTGATTTTATTTGGTTCAGTGGAGTTGCTAATTCATCTCTATCTTGGCCAATTATTGAATAAAAGATAAAAGCATAGTTTGAAAAGAAACAAAAAAAAAAAAAAAACTATTTATATATATATATAGTTGTATGATGAAAGAAGTCTTCCGCTGCAAAATTGTATTCCTGCAGTGGTGTTACTAACTGTTGGTCAGTTTGGCTTGCCGACTTGCATCATCTTTCTGTATTGCCTCATTTTCCAAAATAAATGCAATTGAATCATCTGTCATTTATTTTTTTAGCACAATTATCGGAGACACCTTTCGCTATCTTAGACTAGACAAATTGCCATTTGCAAGTATTTGCCGATTAAGGTAGGAAGAGGACTTGATAATAATTTGAGACCAAGAACTTCATCTACGCGATCTACACAATAAGCATGCTAGATAAGTTAGCATTGGAATTTCAATCAACTTGACCACACCTACTATTTTGATTCATTCCTATTGCCTGTAGTTTTATCTACAATTTTAAACTACAGTGCAATACTTGGGGCTTGTAATTGTCTCCTCACTAATGCAGCGAAAATTCCATGCTGGCTGAGTAGCTCCTCGTGGGTGTCGCTTTCAATTATCTGACCATCTGATATAACAGCAGCACTGTCTGCACTTTTCATTGTTGAAAGCCTATGTGTTATGACAAGAATATTCCTTTCCCTCCTCAGAGAATCCATGGCATCCTATATATAGCATGAGAATGTGTAAATTGATATCTTTAACAAATTAATGAAGTAGAATTTCATGGTAGTTGAAATAAGGAAAATTCTGTATATCTGAGTTTTTTCTTCTTATTCTTCTTTCATTCACCCTTCCCCATTTTTCTCATCTTCTAGCGTGAATAGGAATGAATTGAACCCTCATTCTTAATCATTCTTGCCACATGTTGCTTGTAAGTATATGTTATGGAATCTAACATTTTAGAAATAAGTTGCAACAATTATGAAGTCTTTTATCAAGGGAGGGTGATGAATCATTCTAAAAATTGAAGAAATTTCACTGCTTTGTTTCTTTATTTTTTATTATTACCTCAATTAATTGAGCAGGCCGTGGATCATGCAGCAGTATCCAACAATATAAAGAACAAAATAAGTATCAAACAAATGGAAAGAACCACCCTTTGACGAGATGTCAACCAGAAGGTAAGAACAATGTAAACATAAAGGTTGAAAATTTATCCTTCTGCTTATAACTGGACACTCAAGCCAATATATTAGCACCAAAAAATTGGCATTTCCTGCATCAATCAATAAGGAACCTGAAAACATCCACAACAAAACGCCTCCCCCTTCTATGAAGTTAGATTATTCCTGCTAAGATTATCTTAATTAAGATTTTGGTTTCATGTGGATTGGATGCAGACCTGTTGATCCTCTTTTTTGTTTTTGGGACTATCAATTTGAATGTTCATATCAGAAAAGTCAAATAAAATTTATCAACACAATTTTAGATAGGTTTGGAATGAATTGGACACAACAAAAGAATTGGGTAACAAAGTAAAAAGGCTAGAAAAGCAACATAAAATAGTTAAGAACTAAAGAGAGATGACTCAGTGTTCTACAACTCAAAATTAAACAAACCCGGATAAGCAAACACTAAGAAACTATGAAATTTCTAAAGAAATTAACAAATATATGTATCTCAAACCATAGTTCTCGTAAATTTACACATTGCACTGTATCTCAAATCATTGTCAAGAATTTTAGAGAGAAAGAGAGAGAATCATTAAATTAAATGGTGTGAACAATCGTATTATACCTTCAATGCACTGGATCTACATAGACCTTGTTCTTCAGATGGGTTTTTTTTTCCCTTTAGCAGATCGAGAGAAGCAAAAAGATCTAAGGAATGAAAGAGACATTTTGGAAGGTAGAGATGTAAAACAAAAAAGAAAAAGAAAAACATACCTTCAGGGATGGAGATGAGAGGCTAAGATGAATAGTTGCACTGAAGGGGGTGAGGAAATGGGTCCTCGTTGGGGACAAATTCTTCTAGGGTTCAAGATTGAAGGGGGTGAGGGAGATGAGTCTTCGAAGTCACGAAATCTTCTAGGGTTTACGACTGAAGGGGTGCAGGCGTCGGGGTGAGAGAGAAGAGTCTGAGGTAATGGTTTTTGGGTGCTACAATGAGTGGTAAGGGAGAAAAGGGAGAAGAGTGTGACGTCTGCATCGGGCTGAGGGGTGATGGAGAAGAATCAGAGCTCGGGATGAATGATAAACCGTGATGTGGCGAAGAACCGGGTTAGCAACGTCAGGTGTGCCGTGTGCATTTAGTAGACCGGAGGTTGGGTAGCTTTTTTCATGGAACTAATATTTCTTTATTACTATTGTCTATTTACATATAATGATATAAATTATTACATGATTTATGATATCTTATTAATTGATAGCATATATTATTTTATATTTTATATTTTATATTGTCAATCATAATAAATTAAATAAAAATTACATCATTAACTTATATAATTACTATATAAAAATAATCTATCAAATTATTAAAAATATTTATAAAATATAAAAAGGAGTTCAGTCCAATTCGGTCCGGTCCGGTCAGGTCCAAAGTTTGTAGACCCCAAGACTAGACTAAATTTCAGCAGTCCACATATTTTGAGACCAAGACCGACCGTTCCAAAATTTGGTCTGGTCCAATCAATTTTTCCTGTCCGGACCGAATTCTTTATGGTCCTAGAATAAACCAAGTATCCTTTCGTCTAATATTTTCAAATTATGTAATGGAAATTACTGAGGCAGCATAGCATTGGACAAAATCCCAACAACCATTGGTACCTAGAACTAGTCCATTTGGAAGCAACCCTCGGGAAAGGATATTAGAAGTATTCTCTCTCTACAATGGCCCGAGGACACGGAAATGAAGAGAAGCAACCAGTCCCATCGTCGATGGTGGATAGTGAAGTCATTGTTCACGGGAGTGGTACTGTGGGTGGGGATGGAGGATCTGGAGAGTATCTAGAAGAAGCTGAGCTTGAATGAGGAGGAGAATACTGCCATTAATGTACGTGTGAGAAGCTCAATGAAGGTGAAAAGGATAGGAGACTGTAGTCTGATTGAAAAAATGTGCTCGAATCGCACGAAGGGGAAGGAGGTGCTAAAAGCAACGATGATCATCAAGATATGGAAGGTTAACTGTGTTCACTGAGATACGTGCAAACATATTCATTATTACCTTTGCAAATCCAGGGGATAAGAGGAGAGCACTGGATGGCTGCTTATGGTTGTTTGACAACCTGATGTTTGTGTTGAAATCATTCGATGGTTTGACCCAACCAACTAAGATCAAATTTGATCTGGTTTCTCTATGGGTGCATATGCACAATTTACCTCTATCATGCATGACATATGACACGGGAGAGCAGATTGGGAATTCCCTTGTGAGAGTATAAGAGGTTGATGCACCCAAGGATGATGTTGGTTGGGGAAGTTACCTAAGGGTGAAGGTGGAGGTAGATCTTAGGAAGGCTGTTGCGAGGGGAAGAACTATAGAAGTGGATGAAAAGAAGTTGTGGTTGCCTTTTACCTATGAGAAGCTCCCAAATGTGGCTGCATAGTTCATGGGGAGGAGGGATGTGTCCTGGCACATAATCTGGTTGGTGGTAAGAAGAACCAGTTTGGTCCTTGGCTAAGGCTAAGTGTTGGGGAGGGGGGGCTCAAGGCAATTTTAGGGGGAGGATGGTGTTTGATGAAGAAGATGAGAGGAGGGAGGAGCAGTAGCATGAGCAGGGTGTGGAAACTGAAGAGGGTGAGGAAGTAAAGGTGGAGATTAGTGAAAAGCATGCTGCTAGGGAAGAGATTGGGAGGGTAATTTTGAAAGAGGCTGTTAGGGAACTCTATAAGGTTGATGGGCAAGGGTTTGAGGGAGAAGGGGGTAGGGGTAGGGGGAGAGAGGAAGGGGAGGCCACTTGATCGAGATGGGGTGGGAGTTACATTGTATAAAGAAAAGAGGCGAAAGATAAGGGCAAGGGGTAAACAAAAAGAAAGGGGAATGAAGGGGGATAGGTTGATTAAAAAAAAAAAAAGAAGTGGGGAGGAGGAGGTTAATGTAAAAAAAGCCAAAAAAGTTAAAAGGGGTGAGGAAACAAAAGAGTTTGAACTCTACAATGTTGAGGTGGTGGCTGTGCAACAGCCCCACCTATCCCAATGAGTGTTCTATGTTGGAACTGTTGAGGGCTTGGGAACTCTTAGACGGTTCAAGACCTTTCCTTTATGGCAAATGATAAGAGGCCTAAAATCATGTTTCTCATTGAGACCATGATTGTCACAAAAAAGGTAGAAGGAATTCAAAGAAGAGTTGGTTTTAAGCAGTGTTTTGTGGTAGATCTTGTGGGGAAGGGAGGAGGACTAGCCTTGTTATGGATGGATATGCTAGAAGTGGAGATTGTAAACTACTCCAGATGGCATGTTAGTGCCTTGGTAGTGGATGAAGAGTTGAGAGAGAGGTGGCTATTCATAGGGTTCTATGGCCATCCTGAGATAGCAAAAAGAAGTCTTCTTGGGACTTGTCGTAGCAGCTGAAACCAGAAGGACAAGTCCCACGGTGTGTTGCAGGTGATTTCAATGAGATAACTTGCTAGTCTGAGAAATGGGGAGGAGAGTAAGATGGTGTTGTTTAGGAAGGCTATGGAGGAGAATGAGCTGTATGATCTAGATTATAGTGGTGACAGATACACATGGAGCAATGGGCATTCAAATGGCACTTTTGTCAAGGAGAGGTTGGACAAATATCTAGCATATGGCAGGTGGTAGGAGTTGTTTAAGGAAATGAAGGTGAGGTGCTGCCTGCTAGGTGTTCAGATCATAAACCTATAGTGATGTAGATGTTTTCAAATAGGCCAAGTGGAACCAGGAAGAGGATGTTTCGTTTTGAAGCTTGCTGGACTAAAGATAAGGAGTGTGAGGAGGTGTTGATGGGGGGAATGGGTAAGGGAGTGAAGGGAGCACTTCTTTAGAGAAAGTTCAGAAGGCTCTGGTCAGATGTAGTGCTATGCTAAAGGGGTTGAGGAGACGAAAAGGAAGAAGAAGAGGAGCTGAAGGAAAAGAACTAAGATACTAAAATGGATGCAGGAGGAGGAGGATGGGAGCAAGTGTGAGGAAGTTAAGAGGTTAAAAGGGGAAGTAGGCCAACTGCTAGAGAAAGAAGATATAAGATGGAAACAGAGGGCCAAGAGGAGCTAGTTTCGAGATGGAGATAGGAATACCAAGTACTATCATGCCTATGCAAGTCAAATGAGGAGGAAAAGCAGGATTACTCACATTTCTAAATCATCTAGTAGAGTTTTGAAGGACCAGGTAAGTATTGAGGGAGCCTTTAAAAGACATTTTGAAGAGGTCTTATCCTCGAGTGGTCCATCTATGGAGATGATTGAAGCTGGAACACAATTTATGTGCTAAGGGGCTGAGTAGTATGATTGATGCAATTGAGGAAAGAGAGGAGCTAAGAGGGGCTACAATCACTAAAGGAGGGACATATGTGACCCACTTGATGTTTGCAGATGATGGCATTTTGTTTTGCAAGGCAAATGCGAGTGAATTGATGAAAATGAAGGAGATTTTGGAGGTGTATGAGGCAGCCTCTGGTCAATGCTTGAATAATCAAAAAACTTCAATTGCCTTTAGTGGAAATAGAAAAAATGAGGTGAAGAGGCAGTTAATGGAGGTGGTGGGGGCTAGATTGTGCAGTGACAGTACGAGGTATTTGGGTCTGCCTAATTTGGTTGGTAGATCAAAATATAATGCATTTAGAGGGATCAAAGAGAGGATTTGGCAGAGACTTAGCAGTTGGAAAAACCAGTTTTTATTACAAGATGTAAAAGAGGAGCTTCTAAAAGCTGTTATACAAGTCATCCCAACCTACCATATGAGTGCTTTCCGACTACCTAAGAGACTATGCAATGAGATTTCTGCCATTATGGCAAGGTTTTGGTGGGGCCACAAACAAAATGACAGAAAGACACATTAGAGGAGCTAGGAGAAGATCGGGCAGCTAAACAAGTATGTGGTTTATTTAGGGGTATGGATAGTTTCAACACAGCCATGCTGGCTAAACAATGCTAGAGAACTTTGACTAACCTTGGGTCTCTTTCAGCAAGAATCCTTAAAGAACAATATTTTAAGGGAAAAGACCTATTGACCTCAAAACTTGGGTTGTGTCCTTCTGTTATGTGGAGGGGATTGTGGAGTTCTTTGAGGTTGCTTAAAGAATGGGTGGTTTAGAGAGTCGGGAATGGGAAACAGATTAGGGTTTGAAAAGACAAGTGGATACCTTCTTGGGCCTCTTGGCGCTCATCACAAACTCTTGTGCAAAATATTGATAAGATGGCTAGGGTAGAAGAGTTCATTGATAAGGGGTGGTGGAAGGAGGTAGTGTTAGAAGCTGTTCTGGGGAAAGAAGAGGTTGTGATTGTGAAATCAATTCCTATTAGCAAGAGGGGTGGTAGTGACAAGCAGATTTGGGAATTTACCAACACTGAGATT
Source organism: Pterocarya stenoptera (assembly GCA_003123785.1). Classification (NCBI taxonomy): domain Eukaryota; kingdom Viridiplantae; phylum Streptophyta; class Magnoliopsida; order Fagales; family Juglandaceae; genus Pterocarya; species Pterocarya stenoptera. Next base: position 296,451 of record QEOT01005365.1, read on the forward strand.
TTCTCAGTTTGAAGTGCCTACTACCTGGATATGGATATGAAAAGAAGGAGTAAAGGTGAATCCTCTAGCATTAAAAGTGGAGTGGGTTCGAAGGCTATATGGAAGATGGAAGTCCCTGTAATGGTGAAGAACTTCATGTGGAAAGCTGTGGATGACTGTCTCCCTACTAAACATAATCTGGCTAAGAGGAAAATGGTGGAGGATGCTTTATGCCTTATATGTGTTAAAGAAGTTGAAACAATTGGTCATTCTATATGGGGTTGTGGAGCTGCAAGTGATGTGCGGGCTGAATGAGAGAGTTATGTCTAGAAGTAGTGCTTTAGTGAGGAGGAATTCTGTGTAACATGGAACAGACTTGTGCAGTAGTTAACTAAGAGGGGTATTGAAATGGTTGCTGTCACCATGAGACATATATGGTTACGAAGAAACAAGGTGGTCTTTGAAGAACAGTTCATAAGACCAAAAAGACCGAGAAGAGTGATAAGTAAGGCCACTGAAGACATGGAAGTGTACAGAGAAGCTCAAGGACATGGTTGTGGACAGAGAAGCTCAACTGTAATAGCAAGAAGTAAAGAGGTGAGGTAGAAGAAGCCTGTAGCAAATGAGGTTAAAGTGACTGTGATGCATCATTCAATAAAACAACTATAAAGATGGGAGCTGGTATAGTAATAAGGGATGAGGAGGGAGAGGTACTTGTTTCTCTTAGTATGCCAAAAGATCATGTATGCAGTCCAATAGTTGCTGAGTTTCAAGCTTCATAGTGAGCTGTTGAGCTATGTAGTGAGCTTACATTTGCAGATGTGCTCTTCGAAGGTGATGATTTGGCTGTGATAAATGATGTAAATAGATCATAAGAAAGCTGGGTTTGGTATGGACAATTGATAGAAGACTTGAAGCAGGTTTTTATATGTACAAACATACGGAAGATACAATACATATATAGGGAAGGTAATAAGGTGAAACATAGTTTGGCTAAAAAGCAATTGGTTTAAAAGAGGAAGTAGTGTGGATAGAGGATTATCCAAGAGATGTGCTTTCTTTTTTATAGTTTGATAAAAGTGTAATATCTGGTTATAATTCAATGAAATGAAGATATATGAGGTTTTATTAAAAAAAGAAAAATCACAAAGACCAGTGGTGAGTTCATCCAAATTTTAGCAAGAGAACAATTTTCAATGCTAAAGGAAAATAATTAAAACCTCACATAAGTCTATAGAAATGTTAATAGATTGATCCCAAATAATTATTGAAAGATGCTAAGGGGATCGAAGAATGCACAGAAGAAATGAGTGCATTTCTGCTTTTGTTTTCTATTTTGCAAAAAAAACGAAAAATAGAAATATACCTTTGGTACGTGCTTTGGTCCCTGTAGAGGGACCCACAATTCTTTGAGTTTGGAGGAATTTGTCTTATTTAAATTAGTGCACAAGTTTCGGACACCATTTGGGTAGGTTCTATTTTGTCTGATTCAGTCTGGTTTTGGACATATTTTAGAATCAAACAAGTATACACTAATTTTGAAAATTGAAAAATCAATACCGAATCAATTTATCACAAAAATCAAAACTTCTAATTTTACTGATTCCGATCAGATCTAGTCTAGTTTTACCATGTAATTAGCACTGACTATTGGTATCTCAATTACTTCAAAGAAACTTTTGCATCTCCTAATTTATTTCTTTATGCATTTCGAGTGTAATTAGCGCAGCTAGCAATGAATATAGTAATACTTTTTTCTTTCACTTTAGGATTTTGGGTCAAAGTTTTGAATACCATTTCCGTCAAAGTGGTGTGCTGTCGCAGGCAATCAAAAATAAAATCTATACTCCTAAAAAATACATAAAGTAGTGCAAGTAACCGATCGTTTCTACGGAGAGTGTCTAGCCTAGTTTTATGCTACGTGAACAAGGATGGGGGGAGTTTGAGTGTAACGAAAACAATTTCAAGAAAAACAACTAAGAAACAATTCAAATTAAATTATCAAAATCAATCAAAAGAACAAACATTGGTCTAAGTCAACATCCATCATCGGAATTTTTCAACTGATCATCGATGCAAGTATATATTAACTCATACTTTGAATATTCACCGTTGGAATTATTTTCCTATCTCTCCTTAGTCGCAATTAATTAAAAAACAAGCGATCTAATTAACCTTAACTACTAAACAACCCAAGACAAGCGCTAAAGGTTTAATCTAGTAGAAACCTTAAAAATTAGAGAGATCGATGAAGCTAAACAACCCAAGCACAAGTAGTTGCAGTTAATTTTGTCGAGCATTTTCTTCCTAAGATCTAATAATTTCTAACGCAGATAATCATTAAATCTTAGTTGCTTCACAAATTAGAGGGATCAAACAACTACGAATTTAATATCTAATATAGCAGTAGATTGCAACGAATAATAAACTAATAGGCCACCTAATAATTAAATGAGGCAATCATAAAAATAGGTATAGAAGAACATCCGATACTTAAAGCATAAATTAAACACTAAAAAGAAATTAGATCTCACAGTTTTATTGATTTTGAGGCTTCCGTTTCCTTCGACCAATTATGAAAATTTAGTCACATAAGGCCATAATGAAAACTCAAAAGAGAAGTTCGAGAAGAGGGGAGGGAGAGGCATTTGTAGCGTAGTATGATTTCTCCCTCTTAGCCCGTTCAACTCAGTTTTTTTGAAGCTTACCAAATCTCATAAAAATCTTATAAGTATTATCTTAAAATAAAAATATCCAAATTTGATTAATTAAAAATAAAATAAAGTCATAATATAACTAGAAAAGTGGTGCTTTCAGCTGGAATTTTCATGCACTAGATCTTGAAAACTTCCAATAATAAACTGCATGTTTGAATTGCATGATAAGGCCGAACGTTCCGGAACGTCAGCGATACAGGTGCGTTAACTTCAAGCCCGATTTCATTCTTGATGCAGCCAGTATCTTTCAAAATTCAAAACATAACATGAAAGTTGTAGATATTTGTCTTGGTGTTCCACAGCATTTTGAATCATCTCAAGGGAAGTTCGGATGAGAGAGTTATGTCTAGATTACGAAGCGATGTCAAAACTGTTCAAAATCGCTCAATTAACTTCATTTTGCATTTAATGCCTTTATTTATATCCTAAATCAAAATAAAAGAATAATGAGTACATTTAGGTATCAAATATGTATAAAAGACTAGACATTAAAAGAAAAAAATATGACATTTTACATTCTCATCACAAAGCATTAGAATGAAATATTTCGATACCGATACCGTTTTGTGTACCATTTTGAAATAGTATATGCATGGATAAATTATATATATATACATAAACTATATTCTAAAATATCAACAAAATAAATCATAAATTCAATTATACTTTTCAATACAAATCTTAAATTTTAACAAGCTTGTAAAACTAAATAATACTTCTAAGTTTTCAATACAACTATTAAAATAAAATCATCCATCTTCATTAATAAGACAATAAAAATCAACATTTTAAATATTAATTAAAATATTTTCATAAATATAACCATCATTGTCAACATTTGAATCGGTCCGAAGAGTAACTACTGCCTTAGGCCGATAGTAAAAAAAGTGGATGGCTCATGGCTCGATGCATGATGCATTGAAAAACAAAAAAAATGAAAAACCTGTCCCTAAATACTAACTCATCTCAACTCATTATTACACTTTTTTCATATCTCAATATAAAATATAATAAACAATTCAACTTTTTTAAATTTTAAAATAATTTTAATATTAAAAAATAATATTCTAATAATATTTTATCATCTTAACTCAACTCAACTCAACTCACTTCAACATCCAAACCCACCCTTAAGAGCAGAAGAAGGGAAAGTAAATGAATTTTTTCTTTTTTAGCTCTCTTGAAGCTGGGCATCAATTGAAGTGTTTTACAGATGGCCATTAGTAGCGCAGCAAATGATGGCTGGAACGGTAAAATGCCCCTGAATTTTTATGTAAATTACAAAATTGCCAACCTATAACAGCCCCTATTTATATTTCCAAGCATCCCTATTAAGCAAGCCAAGAGTCCTATTCTACACTTAATTACGTATGTTAGTGATAATATGATAGTTACAAACTTATATATACTAAAATTATTAGTCTTTTTATATTATAGTATATATATATTATTTTATAATAATTAACACATATTAGTTAGCATTGAATTTAATTATAGTCTATATAAATTATAGGTGTTTTATATGAGTATATATGATCAAATTTGTAAAAATATATTTATAAAAAAGAATATATATTATAATTTATTATGCCAAAAATGTATATATTCTTTATCTATATATATATATATCAAAAGTATGTTTATATTAATAAATTAATATTAATATTCATGTTTTAGATTAAAATTTATGCTATATTAATGTTATAAGATTAATAGACATAAATAATAAGATTTTAAAATTTTATTTTATATTAATTAGTAATTTAACATATAATATATAATATAATACAAAAAATTATATATAATATAAATAAATCGTATAAAAATTTAAAAAATCACATATATATATGTACTAGTCCGATTCGATTCGAACCAGTGTTCTAAAATTCAAAATCGGAATCAGACTGATTTTCAATCGGTTTTTTTTAATAAAAATTGGTACTGGACTGATTCACCAATTTTTCGATTTTTTTTTTTACAACCATACATTTGGGTTTCATAAACCTATTATAAGTTGCGATACGGTACCGAACTAGATTAAGATTATGTAATGTTAAAGTTTAGATTAAGTACAATAAGGAAATCTATGTATTGTATCTTAGAGCACTCACAATGGATTATTCATCCTATTCTTTAAAATGCATCATCAAAATCTACTTTTTCTATTTTACATAATGATTTTTATAATATATCATACACTAGCTTATCTATTTTTTTCCGCATATCATTTAAATATTATATTTTTAAATATTTTTTATTCATTTCAAATATTTTCTTTAAACTATCAATGATATCCTCATATATTTTGATATTTGTAATATTTTCTCATATACAATATCATATAATTATGTTTTATTTTAAATTAATCTAAATTTATAAGCTAAACCAAAATATAAATTAATTAAAAAAAAGAGATTATATAATGAAATTAGTCCAAATTAGAGTCTTTTCTTTCCAAGCAGATGAGAATATATATTTGATATTTTGTATAATCTGTAGCAATTCTAAATATATATATTTATATATATATTTGATATTAAAATTAATGTTGCTAGGAGAGTATATATAGGAGACACGCAAGAAAACATGTGAAATCAGAGTATGTGGGAAACGTTGGGTGAAAGACGAGCAGATGAGATAAAGAAGTGATTAAAAAATTATTTACAATTGTGGACAGTTATCTCTAGATGTAGCGGTAATACTGATGCCAACTGAAAATTACAAATGAAATAGATCATTCGTTAGATGCCACTTTTAGATTTTTTTTTTTTTTCAAATTATACAGAAATAAGGGTTTTACATAATTCATTGGGAGTGTTTTTATATATAATTGTTTAAATTCTAAAATAAATATTAAAAAAATCTGGTCCTCGCTAATTGCTCAATATTATTAATTAATGTGTCAAGTTTGGATTGTATCAAATTAAATTTGTGACGTATATGAATCAACCTTAATAGAAATATATACAAAATATGAGAAGAAATTATGAACTTTTAGTATGAAAATGGGATTTGTGGCCACTATTAGTCAACCCCAATTCAACTTATTTATTTAATCCCTCTCAAATTCTTCAATAATAATATACCGACATCGCGACATGGTAGATTTACGTCACATTCGCCAATTAATAATAATTGAGCGGTGCTACTCGGAGCCACCGCTCCCGTTAGTCTAAATTGTAGTTATTTTTTTTTATATTTTTTTATATTTATATTTTTAATATATTTAAATATTTTTTAAAAAATATTAAAATTTATAATATTATTAAAAAATATTTACTTAATTATGAAGTAAAAAAAATAATAAAAAAATTTTAAAAATTAAAGCAGTAAAAACCAACGATAAAATCTAACTGTAAGAATAGCATTTTTCATAATAATTATAATATCCAAACTTAATAAGACAGTAACTGCTCAACGCTATGACTTGGAACCAAGTATTCCCTCAACGTGGCAATAACAAGAACAGACCCAGACAGTCAGACATCAAGCAAAAAATCTATCACATTATCCTCATGAATTTACAACCGTCCATTTACTCCATCCAACTGCCCAGACAGTCTCATATCACCAACCATATCCATCACTCCCAACAAAAACCCAACTCTTCACTGAATCATTCTCATTGTTTCGGCTCCAACTCCGGCCAAAATGACTTCCATTGCTCTGAAATCCTTCGTTGGCCTCCGTCAAGCCTCTTTGGAGAAGCCCCATTTGACTTCCCAAGCGAAACCCAGCTCGATAAATCCCAGAAAACTACGTGTCATTGCCTCCAAGTCCGCTCCGAAACTAACCAATCGAAACCTCAGGGTAGCGGTTATCGGTGGTGGACCAGCCGGAGGGGCTGCTGCCGATACCCTCGCCAAAGGCGGTGTGGAGACGTACCTAATCGAGCGTAAGATGGACAACTGCAAGCCCTGTGGCGGAGCCATACCGCTTTGCATGGTAGGGGAATTCGACCTCCCATTGGACATCATTGACCGCCGGGTCACCCGGATGAAGATGATATCTCCCTCGAATGTTGCCGTCGACATCGGGCAGACCCTGAAGCCACACGAGTACATAGGGATGGTACGGCGCGAGGTCCTGGACGCCTACCTTCGGGACCGGGCCAAGGCGAGTGGCGCCGAGGTCATCAACGGGTTGTTTCTAAAGATGGACGTACCGAGAGATGGAGTTTCTCCGTACGTGCTGCATTACACAGGGTACGACGAGAAAGCCGGTGGGGTTGGGGAGAAGCGGACGTTGGAGGTGGATGCGGTGATCGGCGCCGATGGGGCTAATTCTCGTGTCGCCAAGGGTATTGGTGCTGGTGATTACGACTACGCCATCGCATTTCAGGTAATGCATGACTAATGTTATGAAAAAAAAAACAAAGTTTGTTAATTTAAGATTTGTAAATGTGTTTGGGATAATATATTATTTGTTTATCTGTCTGAATAATATAGGATTTTTGTTCATGTCCAATGTCAAAATTTGTTTGATTTGTTTGGGTCAATGGCAGCATCAGAGTCATAGATAAATGAATGTGTGCTAAGAAATTATTGGATGTTAGGACATTCGAAATTTTTTAACATGGTAATGCTTTAGATGGGAGTTTTAGAAATGGGAAGTTTGGCTAATTTTTGCTGGTTTATTCGTCGTGAAATTCCAAGTACTTGGGTTGTGATATCCCATATGATAAGGATAAGAGTAGGTGGTGTATGGAATCTCATATTGTTTGGAAATGAAGAGTCCTTGCTCTTTAAAGTTTCAATGGGGCTCTAATTATATCATTGACTAATTCTTTTGGAGTATAGGTTATGTGGTTTGGGTTTTCCATTAGAGTGATATATGCGTTGTAATGCATCACTGAATTCTAGATTCTGTCTCTCTGACTGCAGGAGAGGATCAAAATCCCGGATGATAAAATGGTATACTATGAGAACCTTGCTGAGATGTATGTGGGAGATGATGTTTCACCTGACTTCTATGGTTGGGTGTTCCCCAAGTGCGATCATGTGGCTGTTGGCACCGGCACTGTAACCCACAAAGGAGACATCAAGAAGTTCCAACTCGCAACAAGGAACAGAGCCAAGGACAAGATTTTGGGTGGTAAGATAATACGAGTTGAGGCACACCCAATCCCCGAACACCCCCGCCCGCGCAGGTTATTAGGAAGAGTGGCTTTGGTAGGGGATGCAGCCGGCTACGTGACGAAATGCTCTGGTGAAGGTATCTATTTTGCTGCAAAGAGTGGGAGGATGTGTGCTGAGGCTATTGTTGAAGGGTCGGAGAATGGGAAGAGGATGGTGGATGAGGGGGACTTGAGGAAGTATTTGGAGAAGTGGGACAAGACTTACTGGCCAACATACAAGGTGCTGGATGTGTTGCAGAAGGTGTTCTACAGGTCGAACCCGGCAAGGGAAGCCTTCGTGGAGATGTGTGCGGATGAATATGTGCAGAAGATGACTTTTGATAGCTACTTGTACAAGACAGTGGTGCCTGGGAATCCTCTGCAGGACTTGAAGTTGGCTGTGAATACCATTGGGAGCTTGGTGAGGGCTAATGCACTTAGGAGGGAGATGGACAAGCTTAGCGTATGAAAGAAATCAATTTTAGTGAGATATCTGTCTTTAAATTTGCTAGTACTTCAGTTTCTTTGTACCCAGAAATCAATCTGCATTTCAAGTTTAGTTCAGATGTTCTCCAGTTATGATGTGAAAGTTATATAGAGTGTGCATCGATGTAATACCATGCCTACAATGATGTTCAATAGAACTTTAGGCAACATGTATGCAGTCAATGAATGCAGAATGCCTTGCATGTGCTTACTATCTTTAACCTTATCTTGCCCTTTCCTATGCTGTCATCCATTTGGGATCCTTTTACGTGACATACTGACATGATTAGAAAACTATCCATTATTCTTCATATATCTGACAATCATTTGATATCATATCAAAAGGATGATATTAGAAAGATGATTAATAGTATTTTTTGATAAATTTATTGATACTTTCAACAACAAAAAAACAAAATTACCCGGAGGGCAATTTTTGTTATTTGTTAGTAGCTTTTATGATAGAAAAGCTGTCTATATTAAACCTCCCCTTTGATCAACAGGGTCCCTTAGAAATTGAAATGCTACTACATGTCTACCAAATAGAAAAAAGTATGGAAGAATAATGGCATTGGTCAGCGATTTAGTTGTCCTTTTTTATTAACCATACTTTATTTGTGTGTATCTACCTACATCTTCTACTCAGATATCAAAAACCCACAAGGGCAAGGAAGCATTGAGTAAGAAAAGAGGCATGAAGGAAGGTTGCAAATTCTATTTCCAGGTGGAAAAATTTTACATACCACTCATATCCCACATTTTTTCTTTTTAATATGAAAAAGCGAGGTCAACACCTCTTATTATGAGAATCTCTCACTGTGGTGGAGGAACAATCATAATTACAAATGCCCTTTTAAAAAAATACATCAATAACGAATATAAGGAATACCCAATTTGTCCATAGGAATTAAACCCTGAATAAGTCCTTGCATTGAAACCCGACCCATCCACTGTGAAGATCTACCTTGAGTCCTCTCTTTTGCCAAGAAATCTGCCACCATATTAGCCACCCTAAAAATATGCCGAGAACGGACATTTAGATCACGAACAATCTTCTTCTTCCTCCCAAAAATTCCAAAGAAACCAATATTTACATACTCCCGAAGTTGGCCATCCCACTATTACACTAGAATCAGATTCCACCAAGAAATCTTTCAACCCCAACGAATGACACAAACAGAGTCCATCAAGTAAAGCTCTACACTCAGCAATTGTATTTGTTGCATAGCCATAATAGTGAGCAAAACTAGCTAAAACTATGCCTTGTGAATCCCGAATAATACCTCCCCCACCCAACACTCCCGGATTACCACAAGAATCCCCATCCACATTAATTTTAAAACTTACCACCTCCGGTAGCTGCCAAGCAATTAATCTAGGCCTTTTGATAACAACTGGAATGCTCAGACAAGCTAAGTCCGGCAATACTAGCCGAGCATGAATACCCATTTTATGAAACTGTCTCAAGTTACTAGATATGTCTCTAAGATAGACCTTAACACTACGGATAATAGCATCTCAATCAAATTTAATACCTTCCATTCTTGCAGCACATATAGCCCTCCATAATGCCAAAGAAATAAGAATTGGCAAGACACCACGAATCCAGCCCACTTGGGAAGAACCCGTTGCACGTTGCCACCAGAAATTCATTATACCTTTCCAATTACGAATCTGAGAGATCCTAATGCGACATGCACCTGCAAAAAAATTCCATACTTTTTTAGCTCCATCTCCCTCACATAAAATATGATGCAAGGTCTCAACTTTAGATTGCGCACAACAGCTGCATTTTGAAACTAGTGGTATGCCAAGATGTTGAATAATATCATCAACAAGTATAGCTCTCCTTCTTGCTCTCCAACAAAAAATTGACATCTTTTTCAAGACAAAATCCTGCCATAGCCATTTCTTCCATGTAGACATTGGACCATGATGTCTAGATATCTGCCAAGCTAATTCTGTAGTAAACTCACCATCAATCGAGTGCTTCCAGACACAACCATCTAGACCCTGACACTGCTGAAAACCATACTTTCTAATTTTTTCCACCACTACTTCATAAACAAGTTCACGAATGAATTCAAGATTCGGACCTGTTACATCCATGACCTCATGCACCTTCAAGTCTTACCTATCACTGGATTTTGCTCTATCAACGGACCATCTCCCAGCCAATTATCCTTCCAAAAACTTACCTGTACACAGCGGATGAGCCATTTCGAATTACAATGAACACTCGACATAAGGCGCATGACACCCTTCCAAGATCCCTTCTCCAAAGACATCACCAAATAAATATGGGAATTGCCAATGTACTAGGTGGTAAAAAAATTCAACCACATCGTACCACCTTTAATTAATTTCCATGCGAACTTCATAAGTAAAGAGTTTTGGACCTCATTGAGATCCTGAATACCAAGTCCGCCCACATCCACTGGTAAACATATTTTCTTCCACGAAATCCACTTTCTCTTTTTAATTTCCATAGTAGAACCCCATTAAAAATTAGAGAACAGAATTTTAAGTGCTAAAATCACTCCCTTAGGCAAATTCAATACTGAAAGCATATGAATCGAGATACTATTCAAATCATGCTTAAGAAGAATAATCTTACCTCCAAATGAAAGAATCTTACTTTTCCACTCCACCAATTTTTTTTGAACTTTTACCAATAGAGGATCAAACATCCGAATTTCATTCTCCCCACATACAAAGGCACCCCCAAATAAATGCAAGGCCATATTCCTTCCTCAAACCCAGAAATTCCCTTCAATGCATTTTTCCTGTCGATCGTAATATAGGAGGAAAAAAATAATGATGATTTGTAATGACTGATCATCTGACTAGACATTACCTCATATCTTCATAACACCTCCATAAGCTTTCGCATAGAAGATTGTCCACCATTAGCAAAAATCAAGAGATCATCCGCATAAAACAAATGAGTAATCAATGCCCCCCCACTTGAATTAAAAGGCTTTATTTGACCCAACTGAAAATCCTGAGTAATCACCCATGAGAGAACCTCTTCTGATAAAAAAAATAAGTAAGGTGAAAGAGGATCACATTGTCGAAATCCACAAGAAGCCTTAAAGAAACCCTTGGTGCAACCATTCAACATCACTGAGTAATAAGAAGATGAAATAGCATTAAAAATAAGACTCCACTATTTATCCGAGAATCCCAATCGACATAAAACCTCCAAAAGAAAACTCAAATTTACTCGATCGTACGCTTTGGCCATGTCAATTTTTAACATCACATTACCTCCCATCACCTTCCAATTGACACCCTAAGTCATTTCCGGTGCCAACGACATATTATCGAAAATACTCCTTCCCCGAATGAATGTTGCCTGCTCTAAAGAAATAATTCGATCAAGAATTGGCGCCAACCGAAAAGCCATAAATTTCGCTATAATTTTATACACAACCGAGCACAAACTAATTGGCTGAAATTGTCCAAATCCCAAAGGCTCATCCACCATCAGAATCAATACCAAATTTGCAGCACCAAAAAAAGTTGATAAAGGTTGCCCCTCAAAGAAATCTTTGACCATGTCTAAGAGATCATCTTTAACAATATCCCATGCTAGAATGAAAAAACTAGCAGAAAATCAAGAGCTTTAATTTGCAACTAATATGCACCATAGCACAGCCCTCTATTCGGTCATTCCACACCTTCTTCACTAAAGGAAGGAAACCTTCATGTGAACCCCACATCTGTTGAAAACGAAAAGGCCTAGCACCGAACCCCTTTCCCTGAGCAAGGAAACCAACATTGGAAAATGATCCGAAGAAGTTCTCGGAAGAGGTTTACAACTATGTCTACATAGAGGTATACCAAAGTTAGAGATAGAGATTGATTCACTGATTATGATCACCAATACTATTCCGAGTAAGAAAGCCTATTCAAGATCTATGATGGGAAATATTATCTAGGAGATACAAGATTTGATGAAACTGTTCCACCAGTGCAGCGTTCAACGTGTTGGACGCATAAGTAATGCTGGGGCACACAAGTTGGCAAATGCATGACATATTGATGATATCAGTGTATGGGAAGGTTATTTCCCTGAGTTTATTGAATCTGTTATATGGGTTGAAAAACATTGTTTGTAATGCTTTGTTGATTAATGAAATTCTTGTTATATATATTAAAAAAAAAAAAAAACTCTTAGTATATAACATATAAATCATAATACGTCTCCGTCGTATTACACTCTCATTTTATTTTCATATTATTATATATATTAAATATGTTACTTGTATTTTCAATTTTTTATTTTTTAGTTTGAAAAAAGTTAAATATCAATAAATATGTCACCTTATCCTAATAGAATAAAAATAAAATTAGAGCATAGTATAAATATGTTTTTTTCTTTTTGTATTTCTCTTTCTTTCAAAAGTTGGTATAAAGATGGATTTATTAAAGTACGTACTTTTTCTCATGCGCACCTACGAGTATTGACTCCTTGCAATTGATCAATATTAATTTTAAAGATGAAAAAATAACGAGTATTTTACAATTCTTTTATGATTCTATTTAAAATTGAGGATAATTATCTAAAATTAAAATTATTTTTAATAGAATAAATTATAAATTAGTTATAAAATTATTGCGAGCATATGGTCATTACCCTTTTTATATCATTTTATTTATATTTCCACCTTAATTTTACGGGATCAAATAAATTGCTTGTAATGTATATTTAAACCAATATGTGGTTACTATTTGATCAAAGAAAATATAACTATCTTTAAGTTTTTATTTATTTTTTGTAACTTTTTGTTCTCATACCGTGGTCATAGAGAGAGCCAAAATGTTTTTTTTTTTTTTTATCTGTGCTTAAAAAACATATTTAATTTAAAAAAAGAATAATGCTACTTAGAAAAACCGGTGAACCGGTAGGTTTGGTGTGGTATCGAGTTTGGTTCGGTCCAGTACTAGTTTTATTTTTCTTAAAATCAGTCAAAATAGATCCGGTTCCCATTTTTCTTTTTCTAAACCAGACCGGTTTGTATATATATTATAAGTTTTTATATTGTATATAATTTATATATATAATATATAATTATATATCAAATAGTTTTGTATTATATGATATATAATCTAGTATATTAAAATAGTTATACTAATATTATATCACTATATATTATAATATACTATAATATATCACTATAGTTTATAATGCAATTATAATATATGTTATAATATGCTACAATGTATTATCGTTATAGTATTATATACTATAATATACTATTAAAACCAGAAAACCGGACCAAACAAAACCAAAAGTATCGGTTTAGGGGGATAACCGGTACAGAATCGGTTCTTGAAAATGTAAGACCGGTGCATACTAGTTCGGTCTCAAATTTTGTCCAAAACCGGACCAAACTGGACCGGTTACACCCTTAATGCTACTTATCATTCCAATTCTCATTATTCTCTCATCATCCCATGATGTGACGTTTGATGATGGGAGACTATTTAGTATATTTTATTTGTGAAATTATCATCTAATGCCACATCATAGAATGATAAGAAAATTAATGATGAATAAATTTTTTCAAAAAAAATAGAGATAAATAATTATAATAATAAAAAATCGTATTACATACTTATAAATAAATAAATAATCTTATTGCAAGTTATGATCTTGCAGATCATGTAAGAAGATTTGGGTGGGGTTTAAACATGTGGAAAATAAGAAAATTGGGTCTAAAAAGAGGAAATTCGAGAGAGATCAGAGAGGGTAGATTGTTTGATAGGCCAACTTTTGGTGATTATTCTAACCTACCACAACTAACCTCACTTTGTTCCCACTGTATATAAGGGTCCAAAATGACCAAAACAACGTAAGATTATATAGGTTATAAGTATGGAAATCTGGTCACTGCACGCTGTTTAATTGCTTTTGTGGTTTGAATGTTGGTAAGCTTTATAAATGAAGAATTCACGTTATGGTGATATCTATCTTTTATATATATATATATATATATATATATATATTGTCACGTAGATATTTAATTACTTGTGTGCGTAGGTTTACGCGCGCAGTCTTAACATCCACTTGGAAATTTTGATTAATAGGCAGTTTTTTTTTTTGGGTCCAAATAATGAATTTGAAATAAATGAAAAAAATAATGTTAGATACAGTATTCAGAGCAACTTTTGCACTCTTTTTTTAAAAAATTAATGATTTATAAAACTCCAATATACAAGTTTTATGTAGGCTCTTTATAAAATAAAATTAAAAAAAAAAAACAGAAAATGACCCGACCATGAAAAAGTATAAAAAATTATTTGTTTGACAGGACTTATTTTTTTTACAAAATGTATGGACAAGACTTGCACACTTTAGACTTGAATTACTAAGTTATTTAAATAAATTCATATATTGGTGTTCGGGTTATATGCAATCTCAAATGTGTCTATTGGCTTATCTCTAATATTAAAAAAAAAAATGTTTTGTGGTATAAACTAGGGGTGAATTCGGTCTGGTCGGTTCGGAAGGTATTTTTTGGATTGAACCGAATCCCTTCGGTCTAGGATGGGAGCCTTGGACCGGACTGAACCCCCAGAGGGACCGAAGAGGACTAGTCTAATCCGGTCAGTCCATAGGATCTAGACGGTGCTGTTTAGGTCCTACTTCACTGTAAACATCCATAGCAACCCGTAAGTAGGCACTCGACACACTGCTTGTGCGAATCACTAATCCTAGTGTTCGCTCAAGCCCTGCTCAAGCCAAGAAGAAGAGAAAAGGAGGGAGAAAGAGAGAGATAGAATCGAAGGTCCCTATGGGACTCTTCATAGGTATGAGTGTGTACTACGCAAAGAGAATAAAAATAGCAATGAATAATTAAAATTTATAAAAAATGTTCTATGGAACTAATATTTCTTTATTACTATTGTCTATTTACATATAATGACATAAATTATCACATGATTTATGATATATTATTAATTGATAGCATATATTATTTAATACTTTATATTGTCAATGATAATAAATTAAATAAAAATTACATTATTAACTTATATAATTACTATATAAAAATAATATATTAAATTTTTAAAAATATATATATAGAGGTTTGGTCCGATCCAAAATTTGTAGACTCCAAAATTGGACCGAATTTCATTGGTCTACATATTTTGAGATCGAGACCGACCATTCGAGAATTCGGTCCGGTCAGTTTTGCCGGTCAAAACCTAATTCTTTACCGTCCTAGTATAAACTGAGTCTCAAAGTGGTCCTTATATAAACCCAATTCTTCTCAAATATTTTCAAATTATATAACGGAAATTACTGAGGCAGCATAGCATTGTACGAAATCCCAACGACCAATGGTGAGTTCATCCAAATTTTAGCAAGAGAACAATTTTCAATGCTAAAGGAAAATAATTAAAACCTAATATAAGTCTATAGAAATGTTAATAGATTGATTCCAAATAATTATTGAAAGATGCTAAGGGGATCGAAGCATGCATAGAGAGATGGGTGTATTTCTGTTTTCTTTTTCTTTTCTTTTTTTTATAATTTCCAAAAATATACAAATGTTGGAGATTGGGGGAAGGTTGGGATTAATTGGAGATAAAGGATGAAATTTGTGAACTGTGTGCTGTAAAGAATCTTGATTGTGCATGTGATTTGTGAATGTGAATTTTTGTGATTCGTGAATTGTGAATTGTGAATTTGTGATTGTGATTTTGAATTTTGAATTGTTGTAATTCGTAAACAGTGAATCCGAAATTCTAAATTAATTTATGAAGAATTGGAAGAAAATTAAAAGAAAATTAATTTTCTATTTGTTTGCCAAGGAAGAAAAACTAAATCATTTTATGCGAAAATAAGTCCTTACTGCAAAACCAGAGTTATGGAGAACTGGATTAGCCAAGTTTTGTGCAACAAGGTTAAGAAGTTGCACCATGTATCTATTTATCAATCATGGTTATCACCGATTAGAGTAAAGACAGCATAAATATGCATAAGCCGACTGCACAGAGTAATTTAACGGTAAAATAACTGCAGTTTCAGGATTATAAGTAACATATCTGCACAAAAATGAATATACAAGTCTTTTTTCTGATAAGTGAATACATAAAAGAATCTTAGCAGCACAGTGTAGTGATCACAAAGCGTTCAGTACGCCTCAAAAGCTGCTTATAATCCTACATGCACATGAAACCTCAAGAGAGAGAATTACCCGAGAGATGCAGCAAGCTCTTCTGACACAACAGAGTGAGGATCAAGTCCTCTTGGTAATCGTACATTGCAAATTTGATCATATTGACCAGTAGATCCATCTTTTCTTTCACCAATATCTATGATCACCTAAAAAATAAAAAAGAGAAATGCTTCGCCCACTGCTAATGATGTCCCGCTCCCCCTTACTGCTATACGTGGAATACCACGTTCTATCTCTTTAAAATTAAAAAAGTAACAACTTCCTTTTATTTAATGGTCTTGGTCTTCAAGCCAACCGAACCGAAACCCATTTCAACTGTAAGCTATTTGTCACCTTCGTCTTCAAGCCGCCAGAGGACCCCATTTCAAATGAAAAAATAATATCGTCTTCGAGTCAACTGGAAGCCATCTTAAAAAATTTAACCTCCTTCATCGTCAGCTTCTACTTTTTTTTTTTTTTTTT
>QEOT01005365.1:315502-344871 GCA_003123785.1 Pterocarya stenoptera
TTATAAATAAGATTATGTGAAATTTTGAGAATTGTATCGAGAATTGTCAATGTCCAAACATACTTAGATATGTTCACGTGAACACTAATCATCACTCCTGACTCAATAGTCTATATATTACAAATACCACTGAAAAAAAAAAAAAAAAAAAAAAAAAAAAAAAAGAAAAAAAAAATATAATTAAAAAAAAAAAAAAAAAAAAAAAAAAAAAAAAGCCTCCAGTTTCGAAAGCCATTCCGTCGCCTCCCTCAAATAGCCTCCATCCCAGTTCGAGAAACCCACGCTTCCGTCGACCCCACCTTCGGTCGCCACCCCTTCAGACCCATTCCATCACCTCCCTTTCAAGCCTCTATCCCAGTTCGAAAAGCTTTCATCGACTCACCATTGTCACTCCGAAAGGGGTAAGGACATTCTAGCTAACATTTGATTTGAAATCTTTGTAATATTGGTTATAAATTTAAGAGAAGCGGTTGCTCTGGTAGGAAATTCCAAAATTTGGTTGTAATCTGTGTTAGCAATAAATTGGTTAATAGTTAGAAATTGAAAATATATCTGTTGCCGCGGATTGGAGGTCAGAAGGAGGAGAGGGCACCGGAGATGTATCTCTTGCCGCGTGGACTGGTGTCGGTGGGAGGAGTCGGACGAAATGAATGTAAGCTTTCGTTTGGGGTTGCGGAAGAAATGAGCAGCAGTTGGGTATTTTCGAAAGAAATAAGGCTGGGGAAGGGGGTGGGGGGAGATGTTGGGCAGGAGACCAATCTACTTTTTTTTTCTTCTTCTTCTTTAAGCACGTGGGTTGCCACGTAGAGCGGCAGAAGAAAACGATAAGAAGCAACGGTGACTGTAGCACCGCTCAAAATAAAAAGGATATGCCAAGATTTGAGTAAGCACCGATGGTTGTGGAACCCACCTTTAACCACACGTTTGATGAATGCTAAAAAATAAAGAGAGAAGATATTTTCAATCTTGAATTGTAAAACTGCCGCGTAATCGTTTTGAATAAAATATGGGACTCACATGAAAAAAATTATTTTTTTAATAGTAGACCACACTCTTTTTCAAATCGATTACACAACGTTTACACACTTCATGCACTACAAGAAAATTGCTTATTTGTGACTAGTTATTTTTAGCGAAAATGATTATTTCCTACCAAAATGGATATGTTTTTATCGTAAATAGTCGTTATCGTCGCAAATGATCCATCTAAAATGCTTTTTTTTTTTTTTTTTTTAGTGATGGTTGTATGTAGTTAATAGATTCAAGGTTAACTTGACTAGACAGATTGTTACGACCACAATGTGTTCTTAAGTGCTTGAACCAATAGATCCATAAACCTAGCTCATTTTATAATTAAGTGCATTCAAACGTGTTTTCCACTTGTATGCACATAGATTTCAGATCTTTTTCCGAAGTGAGATCAGGGTTTTGTGTGCCTATAAACTCAAATAAAATAAAATAAAGACATTAATGAAATAATTTATTCATAGTTACAAAACGAGCAAAATCTTTTGGTGCTATTCATAATTCCTCCTTTTATTTTTATTTTTGGTGCATTTTCTTGCAAAATATGCAATTCAATTAAATAAGCATTGCGCATTATGCGTTAGTGATGAAGGATCTGAGGTAGGAACCGGCCTACATGCTCAGGAGAAAAAAAAACTTTAATTACGATGAAATGCATATTTATATATTAGATGAGCATTTTTGTACCTACATGAATTTATTATAACAAAACAGATTAGTTTATGACTATATGCTGATCTTTTCCTGAAAATAAGGAATTAATTAATAAACTTGAGTGATTGTCGCATGGTTTTATAAATTGTTTGAACTTGGTGTAATGTTGCTTCATTTCAGATTTTTGTCAATTTTTGGAGAATGGAAAATCCATCAAATTGTAATGCTAGCTCTCCTACCCCAACACCTATCCCTATAAACCCTTGCCCTATCGGGCCTGCCCTTTGCCCCCACAAAGCCAGAAACTTGTTTCTATAATATGGACCCACTTTACTAAATTAGAGAGCGGTGACCTCAATAACCCCCAAGCTAAGTATAACTATTGTGGTAAAGTGTATGGATGTCACTATAGGAGACATGGTACATCCCAACTAAATGTACACTTAGAAGAATAATGCAAGAAAAGTCTAATATTAAAATCTTTACAAGAGAATAGTCAATCTAGACTAGAGATTGGACTTTAAAAAATGGTGGATGGGAATCATGGGAGTGCAATATTGAAGTGGTATACTAAGTATGATCCCGAGGAGAGTAAGAGACACCTAGCTCAAATGGTTATCATGGACGAGCTACCTTTTCAATTTGTGGAGGGAAAAGGGTTCCAAGCATATTCTAAGTACTTTGAACCTAGGTTTAATCATCTCTCTAGTGACACGGTGGCAAAAAATATTAAGAAACAGTATATGTCAGAGAAAGAGTTGTTGAGGGGCCAATTGGCGGGTCAAATGGTTTATCTCACTACCGATAATTGGACATCGATCCAAAATTTTAATTATATATTTTTTATTGCGCATTTTGTTGATTGTGATTGGAAATTATAAAAAAAAAATTTAAAGTTTTGTCAGAGTTCCGATCACAAGGGTGAGACGATTGGGAGGGCCTTGGAGGCCGCAATAAAGTGGAGGTTTGCACGAGTGGTGACCATTACAGTTGACAATGCCTCGTCTAAGGATATCGCATTGGGACATCTTAAGATCTATCTTAGATAAGCAAATAAGACAATCATGGGTGGTGATTTGCATGTTAGATGTGCTGTACATATTCTGAATCTAATTGTGACTGATGGTTTGAAAGATCTTGATGACTCAATGCCCAAGTCAGAACTGTTGTGATATTTGTGAGATCTTCTCTTGCTAGATTGGATAAATTCAAGCTTGCTGTGAGGTTTGGGGCATAATGTAACACCCGTCCTTGAGGTGGGTCTTTTTAAAAAATATTTTAGAAAAGGACGACGGGAATTATTATCCAATTTAAAACCTTTTATAGTCCTTCCCTGGGTGAAAGACTCTACGTTATAAAATAAAAAGTGCTTTTATAATAAAAGAGGTCTAGAGTGGAAAATATAAATCTTTAAAATAAAAAG
This sequence comes from Pterocarya stenoptera, assembly GCA_003123785.1. Lineage (NCBI taxonomy): Eukaryota > Viridiplantae > Streptophyta > Magnoliopsida > Fagales > Juglandaceae > Pterocarya > Pterocarya stenoptera. The sequence continues at coordinate 318,606 of QEOT01005365.1, forward strand.
GCCTTTCATACATTTAAAACCTTCATGCCTAGACCTCCGTGCTCTTTCCCTTTGGCTGTATCCCTCCTGGGCGTACTGCCCATTTAGCTTCCTGTGGGGGGAGGGGCACACATAAAAACTAAAATGAGTCGAATACTCAATAAGAATTACTTCATACTGTTAAAATATAGCAATGTAGGTTTTCAGTCATGCATTCATCATTCTATACATTCTGTACATACATATATACATGCTTTCATTTGCAAACATCAGTGGATAGGGGCTTTCATTTGTAAACATGCTTTTTTTTTCGTAAAGCATTCCCCCGTCACTGCCTTCATTTCTTGAAGAATGCAATGCATTCATACATTACTTTTCTTTCACTTTCATAGGCCGGTGCACGTCGTTACGCCCCGCGTGCTGGGGTTAGCGGCCTTTTCAGCCGATGGATTCTCCCGCAGCCACGGGTTGGAATCCCATTCCGTTAAGGTGCAACACTAGGTGCACTACCAAATACTACTGTCTGGTATTACAATCTGCACATTCATTCATTGGGTACCCCTTCATTCATTGGGTACCCCTTTCATTCATTCATATGGCCATTACGTACTTTCATACATTCATTTATGCCACATGCCATTCATTCATTCATTCATGTCAGCTCTAAAGAGCTGAGGCTTTCATTCATTCGTTTGCATGGGCATGAGCATTCATTCTTTTCTTTTCTTTTCATTTCATGCTTTCATGGGAAAAACATCGTTTAAAAGCATGGCTTAACATCATCTTTCATGGCATCATTTAAAGCATCAGTTCTTAAGGACCAATTTTAAAACACTTTCTTCGCGTCGCTTAAAGCATCGGTTTGAAGCTCGGGGCACAGGCCTCGAAGCTTCATTTCTTTTCTTTAGAAAATACGTACAATAGATACATCGTATATTCATCTATTTACATGCGTACAATTAATACTTTTGGATGCGTAGAAAGGGGCTGCCGAGGAGGGGTCGTACATACGTATACCTTTCAACACTTAACATGCTTTCTTTAAAAATATCTTTCGTGTCCTTTTCGTAAAACATCTTTCATGGGAAAAGCGTTTCTCTTTCTTTTTCTCATACTTTAGAACAACTCTAGAAAAGCATGAACGTAACACTTACCTGGACTCCATGCTACTTTCATACCATGCAGTCCATTCATGCGCGTGTCAGATCACAACCTACATGCATACATAACCTTAACGTTATTCTCTACCTAGTGCATAAGCAACTGAACTAGAAATAGAACTATGCTTTACTTAGAATACTCTCTTTCTATCCCTTACTCTTTCACGTTCCTTACTATGATAAAACCCTTAGAGACCCATTACGGTCTCTACTTCCTTCAACCTTAACATTCTACTTCGAGTGCTTACTCGCTAAGGTGAATAATTCACTTTAGGATTAAGACACTAAGACCTTTGTCCCGTTCTTCTTATTAACCACGTTCCGAAGCATGACTTAGACTGACTAAGTCATGCATCCCATTCTTAGACAGTACCTTCGTCATTACCCTCATGTATCTTAGCTCACTCTACTTCTCATGACCATCTATACACATCACACGGCTCTAAGCCACTCCAAGGCTTAAGTACCATGTCACCATACATAGGACAGATTACCCATTACATATGGTGAATCCATCCAGCACGTGTGTCTAGTCAGAACACACACGTACCTTACCCCTTTATCACCTAAGACCATCATTTAATACATTTGTCACAAATTCGTATAGCGAATGTCATACTCCATTACCAACCTTCTCATAACCCAGCTAGCACGACTCTTCATGCTAGCCGTGCCTCATGACAGTTCATTCCAACACTTAGCATGATGGGACTCTGTTCATAACTACCCCTTACATCACGCCATATAGCTCGAGACTAAATCCCAAGCTATACCGTGACCCTGTCACGTCACCTCACGTACATCCTAGGTCATCACAGCGCAACTCCATGATTGACCACGTCACTTCATGACGTTGCCCAATCATGCTTTTGCTGCACTGCTCTGATACTTCTTAGCCACTTAGCACATACTCCTGGCCATAAGTCGACTACACGGTGACACTCATCGCCTTAGACTACAGCCATATCACTACTACAGCACATACCACAACACCTTACGTCACGCCATATAGCTTGAGACCATTCCCAAGCTATACCGTGGTCTTGTCACGTCCTCTGACATTCCGCTACCTCACCTATACATCAACTTCCCACTCATCACAAGTACGGTTCCTTACGTACTCCCGTCACATCGTGACACCTAGTCACATTCCCGCTACATCACTCTTACGCTAACTCTTCACCCATTGCAAGCATGATCTCTTAATCGACCATGTCACTTAGTGACGTTGCCCAATCATGCTTCCGCTACGCTACTCTGATACTCTTCTAACCACTTCGCACTTACTTCCGGCCATATGCCAACTACATGGCAACACTCGTCGCCTTGGACTACAGGCCATATCTCACACCATTCGGGACACTGTTCCACAGTTCCCAACACCATACATCGAGCTCTTCCCGTCAACTACGCAATCACCCTTATCTTCGTGACACGCCATACGGTGTATCGCTGCACCTCATGGAGTACACTCTCCTCATGTTCTCCCTTCACAGGACTACATCATATCACCACTATGGCACACACACCATATGATGCGTCGCTCTATCACATGGAGTACATTCTACGTGTACTCCCTTCACAGGACTACACCACATCACCATTATGGCACACACGCCATATGGTGCATCACTCCACTATAATCGAGTACACTCCACGTGTACTCCCTTCACAGGGCTACGCCACACCACCACTATGGCACACGCCATATGGTGAGTTGCTTCGCCACACAGAGTACACTCTACGTGTACTCTATTCACGGCACTACGCCATGTCACCGCTATGGCATACACGCCATACGGTACATCGTCTCTCCCCATAAAGTACACTCCACGTGTACTCCATACATGGCACTACGTCACGTCACCGCTATCGCACATACACTACAATCACACTTCACAGCACAGCCCACAACACTACACAGCACACTTTCCAACTATGCCCAACACTTCACGTCACAACCCATCACATCACTATACCACACAGCGAACCCTATAATACTAATAGCGCAGTCCACAACCTAACTAACTAACTAGCTAGCATCTAACAAAAATAGCGAGGGATAGAGAATTATACCGTCGAAGGGATAATCCGTGCGTCGCTCATTAATGGTCACAGTGGATAACGTTGGAGGAACGTACGGGGTGGCTACACCGCGTACAGTGACTGTTTAGGCATTTGGATAGCTCGGTATGGTCTTGGAATGGCCTAAGGTGGCTTTGATGATGATGGCAAGAAACATAACACGACAACTCTAGCCGTGTGCAGTGGCGGTCAGTCACGCGCAGTGACTGTCCATCACGTACAGTGATTACCCACCACATAAAGTGGTGGTTTAGGCTTGGGCTAGGTTAAGGGAGGTTGCTGGTGGAGCCGTGGAGGCTCGGTGGTGGCGGCACAGTGATCTACGGTGGCTGGCAGTGCATTATGAGGGAGGGAGAAGCCGTGGGAGAGTGAGAGAGAGTGTGGGGCCGTGGGTGGCAGATCAAGGCCATGGGTGGTTGGGTTAGCTTCATGATGGCCTGAGAAGGCTGAAGGTGGCGGTCACACGCCGTGGGTGGCGGCGCACGGTGGTGGATCGGGCTTAACCCGTGCGTGAGAGAGGGAGACACCGGGAGGTGGAGGAGGGGACGTCTGGCCGTGGGTTCATGAGAGGAGGAAGGGGGAGACCTGGGGAGTCTCATGGTGGTGGCCGGTGGCCGAGATGGCCACGCACGACAGCGCTACGGACTCGCACAGTGAACCCGCGCGTGAGAGGGGCTACGTGCGTGCATGGGGAGGATGTGGCTGCATGGGAGGAGCTGAGCTCGCTGGAGGGGACCAGTCGGTGGCTGGAGGAGCAACTGTGGTGGTGGTGGTGGTGGTCGTGAGGCTCACCGGCGCACAGCGACGCCGGGCTTAGGGCTGGAGCACTTCGGACGAGAGAGGGAGGAGCTGCGTACAGAGCAAGTGGAGAGGGAGAGGGAGGAGAGAGAGAGAGGGCTAGGGAAAAGTGAGGGAGAAAGAGAGAGAGCTGGGGTCTTATACGACATCTAGGGGTCTATAAAAATGATCCAACGATGACCCTTAAACACTGATTTAAAAAAGCGTAAACGTTTATCTAATTAAAAGCATTGAGAGGAATAAAGATAGAATATTATTTAAAATAATATTCCTTCATCATTTATAAAATGATGAAGTCTTATTTAAAATATTTAGAGGAATAAAACTATTAAATTAATTAAAGATTCCATTATTATTTAGATCACATAATATTTTAAATAACTGGAATCATTTATATAAAATGATTCCCACAATTATAATATTTTTGGAGCTCTTCAAAGATGTTATAATTGAGTTATTTAAAATATTTTTTAGTTAAATAATAATAGGAATCTTCCATTTAAAATATAGATAAATTTAAAACACAAAATTAACTTTAGAAATCACGTAGTAATCTTTAAAAACACGCCATCGGGGTCTGGCACGCATAACGGAGCTCTTAGACACTAGAGGGGAGGAGCGGACTATCACATCAGATGTAATTGCTTACGTCAGAAGGAATGAAGGAAGGAGCAGGGTGTTACACATAACATCCAAAAAGGGCCTCTGTACTGATGTTCCTACAAGATGGAACTCAATCTTCTTAATGTTGGAGGCTGCCCAAGAATATCTGTTGGCTTCTACATTATTGGTTGATGAAGACATTCAATATGTCAGATATTTTGATGAGCACGGGGGATTGGAGAAGCTTATTGATGATGATTGGGAGGTGGTTGCTACGTTTGTAGATTTTTTTAGGCTTTTCTATGAGGTCACAACGAAGCTATCGTGTTCTTTGTACCCTACATCCCCATTTCTATCAACAAATATGTAAGGTAAGAAAAGAATTTGATGACATGTGCGCGAGTGACCATATTAGGATGTGAGAGATGGCATTGATGATGAGGGTGAAGTATGATAAGTATTGAGGAGATTTCAGTAGGTCTAATATTTTGTTATATATGGTAGTTGTTCTTGATGGCATGGTATACGGACTAAGAATTGCACACGGGAATGCATGGGCAGAGCTTGTTGCTGCAAGAGTTAAGGAAACCCTTGTTAGATTGTTTGATGAGTTTACCGCCTTCAGGGGTGGTAATATTTTGACACGTACACCTACCCCCCCCCCCCACCTCCTCCAGAAGTCAGGGTTGAGAAAAAGTGTAGGTTAGACTGGGGTGAGAGGTTGGAGCACAACCCCATAGTTCGCCATTCTACAGAGGCTCAGTCAAAAGTAGACAGATACTTGGCAGTGGATCTTTAACCATTTGCATAAGACTTTGATATATTAGCTTAGTGGAAGAGTCATGCCATGAAGTATCTTGTCCATGGAGAGATAACTCGTAGTATTTTGGTCATCCTTATTAATACCGTAGCCTCAGAGTCTGCCATTAGCACCAAATGGTGCATATTGGATCCATTCTGAAGTTCATTATCTACTACCATGGTAGAGGCATTGATTAGCACGCAGAATTGAATCAAGGGGACACCAATTCATATTGCGGATGTTCTTAACTTTCAGGAGGCCGACAAGAAGGAGGATGGTGATCAGCCTAGATCTGAACCATCTAGTAATCGTGAATTTCATTTTATTATTTTAATTTGTTTATATTCAATTAATCAGTATTAATTTCAAATTTAATTATTGTAGTGATACATGAGACGGCATCTACGACTAGTTTCGTTGCAGTATGACTTCATGTGTATTGGACCCACCATTGCCATCCGCCATTGATTTGCACAATTTGCCCCTTAATTATTTTTTGTATTTATATTTTATATAATTTTTTGTATCTAATTATTTTTCTTGTATTTTTTTTAGCTTTTATAATCTCAATGCCATATGTCGAATCCTGATCCTAACTTCCTAAGGACCCAATAATTACTCTCATCTTGATCTCAATTTCATCTTGGTTAGTATTTTAAATGTTTGTAATTTTTACATTTCTCGTATATATTTTTATTTTTACTTTTTGTTTCATGTTTAAGAATCTGATTTGTTTTCTTTTTAAATTATTAGTGTTTCTGGTTTTGATCTCGATTCTCACAATCTCACAATAGCTAGCACAACTCACTTTTCTACCTCCACGGCCACCCCAAATTCCATTGAAGAATGAAATGTTATTCTTTTGTTAATTTAGTTAATTGTAATGTTGCTAAAATAGTACAATTTGTAATATTTTTAGATGAATTTGTAATTTTGTAGTAGTTTTCACTCATTTATCATTGTTATATATTAATAGCTTAGTTATGATTATTAATTAATAGTTGAAACTTAGCAATATATAATTAATAATTTCTATTATTGTAAATTATTTTTTGTTATTTTTATTATTAAGTTTTGCCTGTTTTAATTTTTTCTTTTTTTAAATTCTGGGCCCAAAATCCTTATTAGGCTTGTGACCCTTTCATGCGGGTGGGGGGGGGGGGGTGTGGACAGCTGGGGTGTCCACCCCCACACCCTGGTACCCGGACGGGGTATCTCGCCCCTGCACACTGGGGGCGGGTGCCAAGATGGAAAACCCCACCCCCTGCACATGTGCCTCGTAGGGGGCGGGTAGCACCCCTAGGAGGGGTGGGGAAAAGGCGTTGCGCGAGAGGGAGGGGATGGGGAAATCGGCTACGTGAGATGAGTTGATCCACTGCGTGAGATGAGTTGATCTCGTCATAATCATGTTGGATGACGAACGAAAGGCGGCTGAGAATGATCCATCGAACAAAAGGCAGCTGAGAATGGAAGAAAGCTCAAAAAGCGGGCTGGGGCTGCGAATGGAAGGGAATATGAAGGATTTAGCCATACGATCTTCTCGTGCTGGAGGATTCAATGAAAATGAAATCCCACTTCTTGAATTGCATAAGGAGTATGGTGGAAATAAGTGCGGGAATTCATTTTGGATGATTTTTGTTGCACTAAAAACCAAGCTCCAAACTCTTCCAAACAATAAACTACAGTTAACCCTCTGCCCACTATATCATCTCAAACAATCGAAATATATAGAATACCAGCGTAAGGAAACTTCAAAATTACAAAGATCGATGATATTTTTGATTCACAAAAAAAGTGGCTTTTGGCTAATTCGTAGTGTCACGCAATTCATAAGATTTCACAATAAAAATACTATCTGGGTGGGGCAGCTCATGAGAACTGCGCACATAAAGCTTTGGGGTGAGCTTGTCAGCAGCAGTATGCCAAAACCCCCAATCTAGAAGCCACCTCTAGTGAATTCCAAACCCCAGAAAGCTCGCGGTTCGATATAATGAAAATTAAGCACCAACCATGGATGGGTTTCTTTAATTATGCCCCTCGATCGGACTAATGAACTCTTCTAGGTCTCCGAAGTCCGAACACCACAAAAGCTTGTAACTTTTAACAATATATGCCACACAACATGCATAGTACTATAGATACGATTTTCACTCGGGAGCTTTCATTTGTTAATAGAGTAGTAGATATATATATATATATATCTATATATATATTCTATTTTGATGTTTACAATGCAGGGTGGGAAGACGTCATTCTAGTGTATGAAAAGTGGGGGTTTAATTAAGCGAATGACTACAAAATTAAGTGGCGGATCCATATATGCATGCATGCATGTGCATCTTGCCGATGGAGAGAATATTGTTACGATTAGATCTTCATGGCACTCATTTTGGCCCAGGCTGCTGGTTCAGCTCCAGCCATTATTTTATATGCCATAACCATTGCCTAAAACTATATGATGTAATAAAAAATTCTGCTATTCGTATTTTTTTAATGTGAAGTTTTCAAATATTGTGTATTTCGAAGTCAACAATACTACTTTTCATCTCAGACTGTTTTGATCTCCGGTCAGACTTGTTGTTACGATACATTTTAAGTGGTTTCATATATCAACTTCTTAAATGTGAGCCACTTAAGATATATCATGTAGCACTAGCAAATGTAAGTAAGAATAGAAAAATGTAGGATGAAGTATATTTGGCCAATAAAATGTCAATTTTCAGGAATTTCATGCATATTCAATCCACTACATTCCATATTTAAAGAATCAATAACTCTAAAACTTTAATGGTACATGGAGAGAGCATCCCGACCGGTTAACACCTAAGGTGGACTGGGCCCCCTTGCCTAGGACCAAAGACTACAGTATTACTGAATAGCCCCGCCCAATACCAAGTAACCCGGCCCAATATCGAGGAAACTCGGTCCATAGCCCATATCAAATGGATAACTATCTAGTCGAGGGCAGAAGATAAAAGAGGTTATCATTCGGATTTGTTAAAAGGTGAATCCTCATCTTTAAGGTTGAATTCAAATTTAGGATAACCATTAATCCGATAAAGGAGCAAAAATAATACATGGAGCTCTATATAAGGAGAAAGACCCAGGTAAGTACGGGGGATTATGATGTTTATTATTATAATCTACAAATTACTGACTTAGGCATCTGAGGCATTCCCTCGAACTCCCGAGCTCTCTACACTTTGGTTGCAGATGATCGTGAGGTACTGGTGGCAGTGAAACACGTTCATAACAAAACATATGCAAATATTATATAATTCGAGAGGGGTTAGTGGGTGTTAAAAATGAATATGACCAGTTTAAAGGTTCAATTCAATTATCCTATCAATTGTAACAAATACCAAGATCACTGAAATCTTGAAAGTAATTAATAGAACTAGCGTGATCACTCTTATAAGCACAAATTCGTCCACTGCACTACTATAAGTACTCCAACAACTTTGATAAACTCACTAGATCGATGAAAGAACACAACGATCTAAGAATCATGAGCTCATGGTGGTTGTATTTGTATCCAAAACAGAGACTATAGCTAGCATATATATATAACCCGAACAATGACAAATTAACCTTCTATACACTGATCAAAATGAGAAAACTTGGTGAAAATTAAGGAACATATATAATTGAGAAGCTAGAGACAAAGAATTACATGGAGACGAGAAGATCAGGAAGAAGAGAGGATGCATTAATTTACTTTGTTTATTTATAAATTGTTCTTAAATCCTTCAATTAGGCAAGCTAAGGTTAATTCGTATTAATGGGCTTGGTGATTTTTATTTGCCGCAACCTCTTGACTGGCTAATAAAAGTACTGCACCTAGAATTCCTTGCATTGAAAGATGTTCACACACATTTATTTATTTATCTTTAGGCATGCTGTAAATGATTCTACTTGAATACCTTTTCTGGGACTAGTCATGCTCCTCCTCCTTGATGAAGCATTTTTTTTTTAATATATAGTTCATAGTTTAAAATATTTAACCTATTCTATAACTTAATTAATTTGGTCCTACTTTTTAATCATTCCAAACTTTGTTAATGGAACATTAATAATCAATGTTCAAATATCTCATTGCTACACTCAAATAAAAGATCAGCCAAGCTAGCTAGGCTTCATTGCTGGCCAGCTAAAATGGCCAAAACTTTACAAATTTAAATTGGGACAAAAAGGCATGCATCATGCATGTGCCATAGTTTGTAACGCCATATATAGAACAAATTCACAGAAAAAAAGCAGCACTGAGACCTATTCCTCATGTGTGTATTGGCATGCATGCCCTTAAAGATAAGGAATATAGAGATCAGTTACAAAAAAAGTTTATTACGGCAATATTTTGACCATATCTTTTCCGGCGCATAAAAATCGCCGGAAATATCCAATTACTGTGGCGATTTTTCTGGTTGACACAAAAGTTAAACCCAAACAGTAAAATAGCTTTTTTGTGACAATATTTATGTCGCTGGAAATAAAAGTAGTCGAAAATGCCACTTTTCTTGTAGAGAATTAATTACATCACATACTTATTAAGAAAAAAATAAAAAAAATCATGTGTGGTGTGTGGTATGATTATGGTATAGAGATGATGAGTAGAGTTTTTCATACATATATGTATGTATGCATCATGTACGTTTAGCTAGAATCTTATCGTGGATAACAGCCAGCTTGTTAATTTCCATCCTATCACAGTACTATCACAAAATGTTGCATTATTATATATAATTGTTAATATAAATATTAATTTTACTGCATGCATGTTGATTCTTTGAAATTATCTAATAATTCATTTATATGTGTGTGTGTGTGTTTGAATTGTAACATGGAGGATTGATACGGGCCGCATGAACTTTGAGTTGCAAGCTGCTANGATGTCTAATTCATGGGATTATGCTAAGGTTGCTTTGAGTCATGAGGCTCAGTATATATTTGACCTATCTTTATGTCAAATGTGCAAATTAATGCAATAGTACTCAAATCATTGTGGTCTCCACTTGACCCCAAGGCTTACATCCATAGCACTTAATTAATTATATGATTATCGGTCAGTCCTATGATTAACTTTAAGTATCTTTGTCTAACAACAAACACATTTGATACACACCTTACAAAAACTATCAATTACCCCAATTGGCCACTAGGCAATATTGCTTTCTACTTAATTAATCAAGATCAATGCGGCCAAACCATGCACGTAGTGCGCGCGTGCGCACACATATATATATATATATACACACCTGCATATAATTAAGCCAAAACCAAAATGTATATATATATATATATATGAACAGTGTCTCACCTGCATTATTCAAAAGCCCCCTCCCTCAGAAAGAGACTCAAAAAATATATGTACAAAAGAGGTAAAACGAAAAAGAGATGGGTGAAGGAGCCTATATATAGATATAAATATATATATATATATATATTGCTGCAATTTCTTTTGGTCTGGTCTTTCAAGATTATATTTAGTACTGAGAGACATTAATGGCTAGTGTTGGAAACCACTTTAAAAAGAATATTGTATATATCCTAATTCATATATAACAGAAGATCATAATTAGTACTTTTGTATTGACTTGTCTCGTGTATTGACTCCCTCCATCCTTATTAAAGGAATAGAATTTATGCTTTTCCTCCTCCTCCGTACCTTTGTTGTTCAATGCATCTTTATGTGTTTGATTGGATTCGCTAGTGCATGTAATTGCAATTATATATATATATATATATGCATATATGCAGCTAGCTAGCTAGCTAGGTACTGCAAGAATAAAGATGTATATATATAGAAGATATTTTCATGGTGGGGACAGGCATGCACTGCATTAAAAATGGCTGATCATGATCATCTTATATATATATATATATAACTATATACACATGTATATATATAAATGGGTTGGATTATCCAACTTGGATGCATAGATCAGAGGTGTGTCTGATAATTTGGGCCAACTTCTACCATCACAGAAATAATGCAATTTGGTTGAGAAAGCGTTAGGTGGAAGATAATCTCCAACTGCAAAATTAATAAACTTGCAGTAAACTTCTGTCAATGTGATCACCAAAACGTCTGGACTTTTTGGAGAAATTGTGATGAAGTAGTCTCTGATCTAAGTCTGGTAGTGGTTGAGCAGTTTCAATGTCAAACAAAGGCTCATGTGCTGAAAATAAAAGCCACACAATGATAGAGATTTTAATGACTTTTCTTTTCTCTCTTTTTTGGGGCTCAAATACTGAGCTCAGAACTTTATATACATGGACTCCATATGGAATGCAGTCATTCGGTTCTATGGACTCAAGAGTCAAGGGTAAGTACTTCAAGATAAATGATGTCAGTCGGTTCTATGAAAACGATATTATACCCAGAAAACTGAGCAGCAGTTGGAGAGAGAGAGAGAGAGATCGGTGGAGCCTAAAATACTGAAACACAAACTCACAAGCAGCGGCGAGGAGGTAGCGAGACGGCAACCCGAAACAACCGTGCGAAGCCTCGAGTCACAGAGAGAGAGAGAGAGAGAGAGAGAGAGAGAGAGAGAGAAACTCCACGAGGGGAAATAATTGGGAAATTAGACACAGGGAGGTTAATTTAGGTTGGTGTAAAAATGAGTTTTATACCTAATCGGCCTTGAGTTTTCCCCTTATTTAATGCCTCTCAAATCCTTGATTAATAGTAGCAAAATGCTAGTATGTCGTCTGTGTTTACCTCCTCATTTTAACCGCTTAAGTATTTAATTTTTTTTTTAATTTTTTTACTTAATAATTAAGAAAATGGTTTTAATTAATATATTGATATATTTTTTATTATTTAAAAATATTTAAATATATTAAAAATATATAATAATAATAATAAATTTATTGTAGGTGACACACCCGCTGCCTAGCATGACTCTTAATAATATACAAACTAGGTAGATTTACTTCAGATTCGCCTATTTAATGCCTCCTTCATTAACAATATACAAACTTGGTAGATTTACGTCAGATTCGCTAATCAATAACTGCTTAACGCTATGATAAGAACAGGCAGTCAGACATCAAGCAAAAAATCTTATCTGATCATTATACTCATCAATTTACATCCGTCCATTTCCACCATCCAACTGCCCAAACAGTCTCATATCCATCACTCCTGTTCAAGCCATGCATGCACCCCAAGCAAATTACGGTTAGAGTTTTGTAACACAATCTCCACCACTCTCTATATTTTAAATTTTTTTAAATTTTTAAATTTTTTAAAATTTTTTTTTTGAATTTATTCTTTTTAAACTATTTTAAATTTTTTATTCACTATTCTTATAATAAAAATTTGATAAAAATATATATATATAATATATAAAAATTATGTGAATAGTAAGAAGTTGCGGAAACTTTTTTTTTTATATATATTAGTAGGCATTGCTGTGAGATATCAATAAATACAAGGCTGAAGTTCTAGCAACTCCCAACAAAAACCCAACTCTTCAGTCTTCACTAAATCACTCTCATTGTTTCGGCTCCAACTCCGGCCAAAATGACTTCCATTGCTCTGAAATCCTTTGTTGGCCTCCGTCAAGCCTCTTTGGAGAAGCCTCATTCGACTTCCCAAGCAAAACCCAGCTCGATAAATCCCAAAAAACTACGTGTCATTGCCTCTAAGTCCGCTCCGAAACTAACCAATCGAAACCTCCGGGTGGCGGTTATCGGTGGTGGACCAGCCGGAGGGGCTGCTGCCGATACCCTCGCCAAAGGCGGTGTGGAGACGTACCTAATCGAACGTAAGATAGATAACTGCAAGCCCTGTGGCGGAGCCATACCACTTTGCATGGTAGGGGAATTCGACCTCCCATTGGACATCATTGACCGCCGGGTCACCCGGATGAAGATGATATCTCCCTCGAATGTTGCCGTCCAAGTCGGGCACAACCTGAAGCCCCATGAGTACATAGGAATGGTACGGCGAGAGGTCCTGGACGGGTACCTTCGGGACCGGGCCAGGGCGAGTGGTGCCCAGGTCATCAATGGGTTGTTTCTAAAGATGGACGTGCCGAGAGATGGAGTTTCTCCATACGTGCTGCATTACACAGGGTACGACGGGAAAGCCGGTGGGGTCGGGGAGAAGCGGACGTTGGAGGTGGACGCGGTGATCGGCGCCGATGGGGCTAATTCTCGTGTCGCCAAGGGCATTGGTGCTGGTGATTACGAGTACGCCATCGCATTTCAGGTAATGCATGACTAATGTTATGGGAAAAAAAAAACAAAGTTTGTTAACTTAGGTCCGTTTGTTTACATAAAACTACTATCTCATCTCATCTCATCTCATCTCAATCATTACAACTTTTTCAAATTTTCATACAAAAATATAATAAACAATTCAACTTTTTCAAATTTCAACATAAAAATAATACTAAAAAATATACTCTACTAATATTTTATTTAACAACTATTCAATACATCTCATCTCATCTCATCTCATCTGTGTATCCAAGCGGGGCCTTAAGATTTGTAAATGTGTTTGGGATAATATAGTATTTGTTTATCAGAACCGCTTTGGAGCGGTACCGTCCATTTTTGTGGGAAAACCAATCTCAAATTAGAAATTGCCACGTCATTAATATACTAAAGCCTTGTATGAGGATTACCCCATCAGAATTTTTCCCAAAAACTCCTAAACATTTTTTTCCCTCTGTATTTCACTTCACCCAACCACACGTTCCTTTTTCCCTCGGTATTTCACCTCACCCAGCCACACGTTCCCACACCCATCCAAACGTTGCTGCCACCAAACGCTGCCACCAGCCTAACAGAGCCACCAACTCGATGCAGCCACCAACCACCACCGTCATCCTCCATGGTTTGCTTTTACAACCCCTTTTTTTGTCTGTTCATTGGTTCCCTTATCACAAACGATACAAAATCCACCCAGATTCACAACAAACATCCATCTCAAATCCTATCTCAGTCCACCCATTTCAAGCAATAATCCACACCAAATTTATCTCAGATCCTATCTTAGTCCAAACCGATGCTAGATAAACATTATATATAAAAAAAAACCAACGCAATACATACCACTCTTGGGCTGGCTGGCGTCGATGGGTATTTGATGAGAGAGAGAGAGACGAGCTATTCGGTGTGATTGGGAGAGAAAGAAGAGAAAGAGGGAGAGTTGACCTCTGTGCGATTTCGAAGAGAGAGAGAAGAGGTTCGCATTTTCGAAGAGAGAGAACAACTTCTGCGTTACCGAAGAGAGAGAGAGAGAGGAGGTTCGGTGCATTTTCGAAGAGAGAGAGACGAGGTTCAGTGCGGTGGATGACTATTCCTTCAGTAATGGGGTGGGCTACGTGGTTTTATTATATTGGAGGCTGTTCTCAAGCTTACTTCAGATGTACCGACTAGAAGGTTTTCTCTTTGTTTATCTGTCTGAATAATATAGGATTTGTGTTGTCCAATTTCAAAATTTGTTTGATTTGTTTGGGTCTCGATCAATGGCAGCATCATAGTCATAGATAAATGAATATGTGCTAAGAAATTATTGGATGTTAAGACATTCGAAATTTTTTAACATGGTAATGCTTTGGATGGGAGTTTTAGGAATGGGAAGTTTGGCTAATTTTTGCTGGTTTATTCCTCATGTCTCTCTGACTGCAGGAGAGGATCAAAATCCCTGATGATAAAATGGTATACTATGAGAACCTTGCCGAGGTGTATGTGGGAGATGATGTTTCACCCGACTTCTATGGTTGGGTGTTCCCCAAGTGCGATCATGTGGCTGTTGGCACCGGCACTGTAACCCACAAAGGAGACATCAAGAAGTTCCAACTTGCAACAAGGAACAGAGCCAAGGACAAGATTTTGGGTGGTAAGCTAATACGAGTTGAGGCACACCCAATTCCCGAACACCCCCGCCCGCGCAGGTTATTAGGAAGGGTGGCTTTGGTAGGAGATGCAGCCGGCTACGTGACGAAATGCTCTGGTGAAGGTATCTATTTTGCTGCAAAGAGTGGGAGGATGTGTGCTGAGGCTATTATTGAAGGGTCAGAGAATGGGAAGAGGATGGTGGATGAGGGGGACTTGAGGAAGTATTTGAAGAAGTGGGACAAGACTTACTGGCCAACATACAAGGTGCTGGATGTGTTGCAGAAGGTGTTCTACAGGTCGAACCCGGCAAGGGAAGCCTTCGTGGAGATGTGTGCAGATGAATATGTGCAGAAGATGACTTTTGATAGCTACTTGTACAAGACAGTGTCGCCTGGGAATCCTCTGCAGGACTTGAAGTTGGCTGTGAATATCATTGGGAGCTTGCTGAGGGCTAATGCACTTGGGAGGGAGATGGACAAGCTTAGCGTATGAAATAAATCAATTTTAGTGAGATATCTGTCTTTAAAATTGTTTGTACTTCAGTATGATGACAGTTTCTTTGTACCCAGGAAATCAATCTGCATTTCAAGTTAAGTTCAGATGTTCACCACTTATGATGTGAAAGTTATATAGAGAGTGCATCGATGTAATACCATGCCTACAGTGATGTTCTATAGAACTTTAGGCAACATGCAGTAAATAAATGCAGAATGCCTTGCATATGCTTATAACTATCTTTAACAGTATCTTGCCCTTTCCTTTGCTGTCATCCATTTGGGATCCTTTTACGTGGCATCGAATGAAAGATTAGAAAACTATCAAGAAAAATGCTATTTGTAATTAAAGAAAAACTTACTTTTTCCTATGTCAGTTATTAATATACTGGAAATATGAAATTTGAAATTTAAATTTTAAATTTTAAAACAAAACTGATAAAATAAGTCTTATAAATAAAAGTGTAAGTAAAAGTTGTAAATATATGTAACACTACTCATCTAACAATCATTTGATATCATATCAAAATGATGATATTAGAAAGATGATTAATAGTATTTTTTGATAAATTTATTGATACTTTCAACAGCAAAAAGAAAAAAGAAAAAAAAATTACCAGGAAGGCAATTTTTGTTATTTGTTAGTAGCTTTTATGATGGACAAGGTGTCTATATTAAGGTCTCGTTTGGTTACGCAATTCAAATGAGAGAAAATGAGATATGTTGTTGAAATTTGAATAAAATATTGTTATAATATAAATTATAATATTATTTTTGTTTTGAGATTTGAAAAAGTTGAATTGTTTATTATATTTTGTGTGAAAATTTGAAAAAATTATAATTATTATATGAGATGAGATTGTTTGGTTTTGTGTACCTGCTAGGCTGCTACTACCAGGGGTGGGCAACGAGGCCCCGCACCCCGCTGCACCGCCCCGCCCCCGCCCAAGCGGGGCGGGGGATCTGGCCCACCTAAGCGGGGTGTGGGTGGCCCCGCCCGCACCCCTAAAGACAACCGGGGGCGGGGGGCGGAGGGGGCTAGGCCCCACTCCGTGTTTCCCCTGCCCCATATGAATATTATATATTTAAAAAAAAAAACTCCTTATTAATAAAACGGCACCGTTTCACTAATATTATAACCCCCGTTACCCCCCTCACTTTCTTCTTCTCTAAGCCTCGTCTTTCAATCAGTCTCTCAGACGCACTCTATCTCTCACGCTCTCTCAGACCTCAGTCTCCCTCTAAGTCTCTCGATCTCTTCTCTCTCTCTCTCTCTCTCTCTCTCTCTCTCTCTCTCTCGCATGACTGCACGAGCAGTAGCATCGTACATTTGAAAATTTGCTGCGCTAAACTCCAAACTCCAAAGATAAGACTCCTAGTCCTTACTCCGGAGTCCAAGACTATTTTTTTTTTTTTTTTTTGAGTTTTGGATTGGAGATTGGAGGAATGATGGGTTGAATCAGAGATGGAGGATGGGAATGATTGTGAAATTGTGTGCTGTGGATTCTGGCTAGTGCATGTGTTTGTTACTGTGTTTTAGAATTTTTTGTCGTTGTTTCGTGTTTGTACTTTGTAGGGTTTCGGATTTGGAACCCTCAATTAGTTTAGGGTCCAAATCCGAAACCCTAAATGAAGTCTAAACCCCTAAATCAATTTATTTAGGGTTTCGGATTGAACCCCTAAATTAATTTATGGGTTCAATCTGAAACCCTAATTTTGTTTAGGGGTTTCAATTGAAACCCCTATTGATTTAGGGGTTCAATCTGAAACCCCTAAATAAATTAATTTAGGGGTTTCAAACCCCTTCAAATTTTTAATTGAAATTTAGGGGTTTAAATTGAAACCCCTAAATAAATAAAAATATTTTTTAAAATTGTTTGGTGTATTATTACGTTTTTTTTATGTGTTGTGTTCGCTCTACATTGGGCCTTACTTAATTTTATAATTTTTATTGTGTTGAAAAATCAGGGATGTCTTCTTAAAGGGATTACAGTATCCCTACTAGTATCCCTACCCCTGCCCCAGAATTGGTCCTTACTGAGCCTACTCCAAACCCCAAGAGTACACCTTGCCCCGCCCCCATGCCCCCATCGACACAGAGCAAGAAACCTGTATCTGTAGTTTGGTCTCACTTTACCAAACTAGAGGGTAGTGACCCCAATAACCCCCAAGCTAAATGTAATTACTGTGAAAAAATATATGGATGTCACTATAGGAAACATGGTACATCCCAGTTAAAGGTCCATTTAGAGAAACAATGCAAGAAAATTCTAATATTAAGATCCTTATTAGAGAAAAGTCAATCTAGACTAGAAGTTGAACTAAAAAATATGGCGGATAGGAGTAGTGGGGGTCCAACGTTGAAGGGGTTTACGAAGTATAATCCCGATGAGTGTATAAGGAAGGTAGCTCGTATGGGTATCATAGACGAGCTACCTTTTCAGTTTGTAGAGGGGATAAGGTTTAAGGAACTTATTGGAGAATTAGAACCTAGATGTTCGCTTCCTTCTCGCCACACTATGGCAAAATATATTAAAAAGATATACATAAAAGATAAAGATGTTTTGAGGTGCCAATTGGTGGGTTTGATTGTTGGCCTCACTATCAACACTTGGACTTCTGTTTAAAATTTCAATTATATATTTTTGACTGCCCATTTTGTTGATTCTGATTGGATTTTCCACAAAAAAATTATTAAGTTTTGTCCAATAGTTGATCACAAAGGTGAGACTATTGGGAAGGCCTTGGAGGCTGCAATAAAGGAATGGAGGTTAACACGGGTTTTGACAGTTTTCGTTGATAATGCCTGGTCTAATGATGTCGCCTTGGGATATCTGAAAACTTATCTTAGAGAGGCAAATAAAACATTCTTGGGTGGTGAATATGTGCATGTTAAATATGCTGCACATATCTTGAATATAATTGTTACTGAGGGGTTGAAAGATGTTGATAACTCGGTTGCACGAGTTAGAATAGCTATGAAATTTGTGAGGTCTTCTCCTTCTAGATTAGAGAAATTCAAGGGTCTTTGTACTGATGTTCCTACCAGATGAAACTCAACCTATTTGATGTTAGAGGCGGCCCAAGAATATAAGGCAGCCTTTCAGTTATTAGGGGATGAAAAAATTCAATATGTCAAATATTTTGATGAACATGGGAGCTTAGGAAAGCCTAATGATGATGATTGGGAGGTAGTTTCTACTTTTGTTGATTTTCTGGGACTTTTTCATGATGTCACATTGAAGTTATATGGTTTCTTGTGCCCTGCATCCCATGAGTTTTGTCAACAAATAGATAGGGTAAAAGAAGAATTAGACGACATGTGTAAGGATTCCAATATAAGGATGAGGGAGATGGCATTGACTATGAGGGTCAAATATGACAAGTATTGGGGAGATTTGACTAGATTGAATATTTTGTTATATGTGGTTGTTATTCTTGATTCTCGTCTGAAAATTTCAGGCATGTTATATAGTTTGGGACTTGTGCATGATCAGGCATGGGCGGATCTTATTGGTGATATGCCCCGAGATACCCTTACTAAATTGTATGATGAGTTTAATACATTTAAGGATGGTACTGCATCTACTACACCTACACTACCCCAAAGCCTCCTTCAGACACCAGGCCAGCAAATAAGCGTAGATTAGCGTGGACTAAGACCCTTGCACATAATCCCACACTAGTCCGTCAATCTATGGAGGTGATTTTGGAGATAGATAATTATTTGTCAGGGGATCTTATTCAAGATGATGACAATTTTGATATATTGGTATGGTGGAAGGCGGCAGCAAAAAAATATCCCATCCTTTCTGAGATAGCTTGTTGTATCTTAACAATCCCTATTAGCGCCGTTGCCTCAGAGTCAGCTTTCAGTACCGGAGGGCGCATATTGGATCCTTTCCGTAGTTCATTGTCTCCTTCAACTATGGAGGTATTGATATGCACACATAATTGGACGATGGAAAATTATATTTATATTCCGAATGTTTTGGATTTTAAAGAGACCAATGAGGAGGAGGGTGGTGATCAGTCTGGATCTGGAACACCTGGTAATTGTTGTTTTTATTTTAATAGATTTTGATTTATTTATATTCATTTCGATTTTATCAGCATTAATTTTAGTGTTTATTGTTGTAACTTGTAGCAACACATGAGACTACTCAGAGTCAGACGACGTCTACCTCCGCTGCAATATAAATATGTGCTCACTGCTCAAGCCTCAAATCTGAATTATCAAATTATGTAATGATGTATTCAATGATTTATAATACTGATACAATGTCACTTGAACACTTATGTAACTATGTTTGTAATTTTGTAATTGTTTAGCCTTTCAATTTTGTAAATTTGTAATAGCTTAGTTATTATTATTAGTTTCTTAAGTAGTAGACTAATAGTATGTAGTAGTGTAAATTTGTATCATGTATATATATTTTTTATTCATGTAATTTTATTTTTTTAATATGATTTTTTAGCTTCTTTTTTTTTTTTTTTTTACTTCTAATTTTATGGGCTCAAGACTGGACCATTTTGGGCTCATTTCAGTAGTTTCAGAGAAAAAAATGGCCCAGAAATCATTTCTGGGCCAAAGGCCCAGTAGGGGCAGGGGGCGGGTGGACTAACCCCTCCACCCGCACCCCGCTGTGCGGGACTGGATACGCCGCTCCCCCATGCGGGGGCGGGGTGTGAGAATGAAATATACTCCCTCCATTCATGCGGGGGTGGGGTGTGAGAATGAAATATACTCCCCCCACCCATGCGGGGGAGGGGGCTACCCCACCCTGTATGGGGCGGGTAGCACCCCTAGCTACTACGTGTCTACCAAATATAAAAAGTATGGAAGCATATATAATGGCATTGGGTCCTTTTAATTTATTAACCATAATTTATTTGTGTTGCTACTCAGATATCAAAAACCCACGAGGGCAAGGAAGCATTGAGTAAGAAAAGAGGCATGAAGGAACGTTGCAAATTCTATTTCCAGGTGGAAAATTTTACATACTACACTCGTATCCCACATCTATCCAATTATGACAAGTATATATTGTCTGTTAACCTCTGAATTTTAAAATTAAAAAAAAAAAAGATTTAAGGGTGATAAAAATAATACATTTAGGTTATATTTAGATGTTGAACTGAGTTTAATTGAGATGATAAAATATTGTTAGAATATTATTTTTTAATATTATTATTATTTTAAAATTAAAAAAAATTAAATTGCTTATTATATTTTATGTTAAAATTTAAAAAAATTATAATGATGAATTGAGATGAATTTGGATTCCAAACTAGACTATACACTAGAATGCGGTTATATTTGTAGCATTATTGTTTGTGAGAAAAGTAAAAGGATCGGGGAGAGGTAGGTCAGGTTAGGTGGTATCCTGTTTTTTCTTTTCTTTTTTATGTTTTTTTATTTTTCCTTTTTAAAAGATAATAATTTGTTTGTAAGACAAAGTTATGAGCTTTAAATTTGATTCTTTTCTTCCTCACTTGCCTTCTAAGCCTTTTGAAAAGGGAAGGATAAATGCAACCTGTGTGATGAAATTTTGTAGCATAGGCATTGTTTCCTGACTATTTCTTTATGCTTGGATTGAAAAACCTTTTTAGAGATGTTTTTATTAGGGTTTGAAAATGTGATGGAGGCAGTATTTAGAGGAAAACAAATTATTTCAGATTTTTTTTTTATTTTAATTTATGAAAGTGTTTTTAGTTTTTTCTTTTTGTATTTCTCTTTATTAAAGTAAAATAAAATTAGAGTATAGTATAAATATGTTTTTTCCTTTTTGTATTTCTCTTTATTTCAAAAGTTGGTATAAAGATGGATTTATTAAAGTATGTACTTTTTCTCATGCGCACCTACGAGTATTGACTCCTTGCAATTGATCAATATTAATTTTAAAAATGATAAAATAACAAGTATTTTACAATTCTTTTATGATTCTATTTAAAATTGAGGATAATTATCTAAAATTAAAATTATTTTTAATAGAATAAATTATAAACTTGTTATAAAATTATTGCGAGCATATCATTACCCTTTTTATATCATTTTATATATATTTCCACCTTAATTCTACGGGATCAAATAAATTGATTGTAATGTATATTTAAACTAATATATGGTTACTATTTGATCAAAGAAAATATAACTATCTTTAAATTTTTATTTTTTTTTATTTTTTTTATAATTTTTTGTTCTCATACCGTAATCATAGATGATTAGAGATTATTTATTGTATTTTACTTATAAATTTTATCATCTAATGTCACATAATAAGATAATAAGAATATATTATTTTTAAATATATATATATAAGAAATATTATTGCATACTTATAAATAAATAAATAAATAATCTTATTACAAGCCAAGAATGGATATTCGGTTTGAAGATTTTAGCGTTGACAAAAGGCAGGGATTCCCCCAAAGCCACGGGACGGAGTTCCCGAACTAAAACCCTTATAAATTACGAAGCTCGTAGCATCTCTGTCTCCCACCCCCAAACCTCCTCTCATTTCAATTCTTCCTTTGGCATCCGTTCCTCGTCTCCAGGTTATCTATCCCTCCCTCTTTCACTTTCCTCTTCTATTTTCGTTTCCCTAAGATTTATTGTCTGATTTATTTGGTTTTCTGTTTATTCATTTGCTAATTATCATGTGTAAGATCTCGAGCTTGTTATTTGTATGGCGTATATGTGGGTTTGTTTGAATCTGAGAATCTCCGGATCTGGGGATGCTAGTTGCGGCAAATTTTTTGGTTTACGTTTTCGAGTCAGTCCCTTGTTTGTGAATGAAAGATTTACGATTATTTTTAATCTTTTAGTTTATCAATATGCAAGATAATGACAACAAAAGAAAAACAAAAAATGCGATGGGTTTCTTGCCTTATCATATTAGGAAGTATTGACGTTATTGTGTGATTTGCAATCCTTTTGAAGCAACACTATTCTAGGATAGGTTTGCCTTCCAAATTTTGAAGCTTTTGCATCAAGAATTTCATCCTTGACTGTGAGTTCCGTGTAATTTTTTCCAATTCACTGTTTTTTGTGAATTTATGAAATCCGATACTTGTAGGTTCATATTGATAGCATAATGCTTGGTAGATTTTCTATGTAATGAAATTCAGAATTGAACCTAACTTCCTAAGTCTTCTCATAGGCTCATAGCAGGGATTTATAAATTTTTCTTTATTTGAAGAATAAATCTATTTGAAAGTGTATAACAGCTCATATAGATTTCTTGTGAACTTAATGTTCTTGAGAAAGCAGAAGCTATCATTTTCTAAACTCTTCTCAGTGAACTTAAAGTACATGTCTGTGGAGTTTCTGTTTAAGATCAGTAATTTTGATTGACTACACTTACATGCTGAACATTGGAATGATGCTGGTTGAAAGAATTTGTGGAAACAGAATTACATGCTCATTGGGTTTAGTTTATTTTTTTATCTAGCCATTTACTTATCAAAAAAAAGTTTTTTTTTTTTTTTATATAAATTTCTTTCATTTTTTAATTTGAAGATTCTAATGTATTTCAACCTAGTAGGAAGTACCGCAGCTTAAGTTCTTTGATTAGATCAATTTGAAAGCAAAATGGATAGTATTTATGAAGCTCGAGTGATTATTAAGTGCTCTTGCGTATTGTCAATGGATAAGGCCCTTATACTCTTGCTGTTTTACACAGTTTGAAATGGCAGCAACGTCAGCAGCTACCTTTTCAATTGGAACAAATGTCTCCCTTGGCTGCAAAGCAGGCTCACTTCCTCAATCAAAGCCTTTTGGTGTGAGGTTTAACTCCCAGAACCAGCTAAAGAGTTTCAGTGGCCTCAAGGCTGCAATATCTGTGACATGTGAGTCGGAGTCCTCCTTCTTAAGCAAGGAAACCAGTGCCGCTCTTCGAGGCTCTTTTGCCCCGAAGGCCCAGAAGGAAAATCAGAGTTCTCAGTATCACCTGCAGCCCCAGGCAATTTTCAAAGTGGCAGTTCTTGGAGCTGCTGGAGGGATAGGTCAGCCCTTGGCACTTCTTATCAAAATGTCTCCATTGGTTTCTGCCTTGAACCTTTATGATATAGCAAATGTCAAGGGAGTTGCAGCTGATCTCAGTCACTGCAACACGCCTTCGCAAGTTCTGGACTTCACTGGACCTTCTGAATTAGCCAATTGCTTGAAAGGCGCAAATGTCGTTGTCATACCTGCTGGGGTTCCAAGGAAACCTGGTATGACTCGTGATGACCTCTTCAACATCAATGCTGGCATAGTTAGGAACTTGATTGAGGCTGTTGCTGATAACTGCCCCGATGCCTTCATCCACATTATCAGTAATCCAGTTAACTCAACAGTGCCTATTGCGGCGGAAGTTCTGAAGCAGAAGGGTGTATATGACCCAAAGAAGCTCTTTGGTGTCACTACACTGGATGTTGTGAGGGCAAACACATTTGTTGCTCAGAAGAAGAACCTAAAGCTGATTGATGTTGATGTCCCAGTTGTGGGAGGACATTCGGGGATAACTATTCTACCCCTGCTATCAAAGACAAAACCCTCAGTTAGCTTTACTGATGAAGAAATTCAAGAGCTGACTGTAAGGATCCAAAATGCTGGGACAGAAGTTGTGGAGGCAAAAGCAGGTACCGGGTCTGCTACATTATCAATGGCATATGCAGCAGCGAGATTTGTTGAGTCATCTCTTCGTGCACTTGACGGAGATGGGGATGTATACGAGTGCTGCTATGTTCAGTCAGATCTGACTGAGCTTCCATTCTTTGCGTCGAGGGTTAAGCTTGGAAGGCAAGGTGTGGAAGCTTTGATTACCTCCGACCTCCAAGGTCTGAGTGAATACGAGCAGAAGGCTCTGGAAACCCTTAAGCCAGAATTGAAGGCCAGCATTGAGAAGGGGCTTGCGTTTGCTCAGAAGCAAACAGTGACTGCATAAGAATTCTGGGTGTTTTGAAGCCCTTACCTCGTCATTATAACGTCTGCTTTAGAGACTGTGACAGTGTCTGGTCTATTTGCGGGATTTATTATTGCATCAGGACTTTCAGTTTTGTAGATTTGTTTTCTCTCTTCAATATTTTGAGGTGTTGAAAAGTTTAGAGGTGGGTACTTTGATGTTGTAGACTCTATATCAATGTAATCGTTCGTACTGGCACCACTTCAATGGTTGACATTTTTTAAATAAGATGGCTGGTGCTCTATATTGAAGTTTGTCATCAGCACCTCAGTTAATTCGGATTAAACCAGGAAGGAACTCTTTTAGGTCCGATTCAGATCCCTCCGTTTTCTTTTCCTCCCGCACCTTTTCCTCGAAATGAGAAAGATGGCACACTCGAATTGTATAATATAACTGTTATCAGCTCCATTCATGTTGAATTCATTTTACCGTGAAGGATATGGTCTGATTCAAATGTTAGAATGTGTGTGCGAGAGAATGGATCGACCTATTATTGCCATTTTGGTACTTGAAATGTTAAATGAATATGCTTGGGAAGTGGGAAATCCTTCTGTGTCTCATTCACAAAGAATAGGACTGGTGTAACACAAGCCTGCCCTTTCATCTCTAGCAAACACATTAAACTCATTTGTGGTAGCTTTGCATAAAGTGATTCTCCAACCCAAAGGTTCTTACCAATTGTATTTGCTGGAGCAGCATCTTTTGAAACAGTGAGACCGAGTCCGGTCTCAAATAGTCACCTCTTGGTTACAAACCCCTGAAAGAAACTTTGCAAAATTGTGGCAATCGAACTCAGATGCGGATATTCTTGGCCACTCTGATTGTTGTGCCCAAGAACCACAAAAGCAATAGCAAATTTCTTACGGTGATAAAACAGTACATTCCCTTTTTCTTCACAAATTGTGCAATTCAGAGGAGATTTCAGCAACAGTTACTTATAATTGATCTCATTCAGCATCTCATATATCTCACCCTTTTGGTACTCCTTTCAAAACAATTGTGCCATAGCCAGGTGTCGTGAGTGTTGGTCGTGTGGGTTGCTGTCTGCTGCATTAATTGCCTCACTTCCACAGCTTGTCCCACTTGCATGCCATCCCAGGAATAAATGTTCAAAAGAACATAGTCCCCTGCTTATTGATCTTCAAGTTCAATAAAATGTCCAATCACTCTTTCCCCAAGGGTAGCATGACCCATGAATTCTGTAAGCCCCAAGTAAGGTCCTCCAAATCAGCACAACCCAAGAGATTTGCCATGCACCCATAATTATGAATGTCAAGTTTTATCCCAAACTCTTTGCTCATATCATCAAAAAAGTCATTCCCTCGTCAACCATCCCACAATGAGCAAGAAATCTAATAGAGGTCTGATCACTCAACCAGAAATCTTTTTTTTTTTTTCTTTTTACATCCCACAAAATGTTTCAATGGTACATCGCTAAACCAGAAATCATTGTACTCCACAAAACCGCATTCTTGTTGGGCATTCCCTTGTATACCCCATAAGCCTTATCCAAACACCCAGTGTGAGTAAATCACAATAAGA
>QEOT01005366.1:0-27523 GCA_003123785.1 Pterocarya stenoptera
GAATGGTTTTGGAGAATTTTCTGACCAAGAGGTATTTAAAAGATGTGGGGCATGGTCTAATGAATTTATGAGGAAATAGATAGTCTTTGCATTAGGGTAGAGAAGGGTCCATTGGAAATTGGCAATGCCCTAATCTAGTCTTTCCCAAATTTTACCCCAACCTAGTCTCTTATTGGACCAGGCGAATTTAGGACTAGATTAACCTAGGTCAACTAGGCCATTCTAGTCCATGAAGAGTTGAATTCCACTAGGGTTAGAGGATGAGGCAAAATATTTGCCTCCCATTTTCTTCGATGGATGAAGAATTGAGTTGAAATACCCTATTTCTAACATAGGACTAGAATAAGATATAGTGATTGAATTCAAGGTATTCTAAAACGAAGCTTTTTACTTTATTGGGTAGGGCAGTGCACAAGAACAAGTAGCCAAGATAAGCAAGATCTGAATACCGCAAAATAGCCATTACATTAGAAGAAATATAAACATGTTCTACATCTAGGCCCAGGAGCCACGTTAACAAAATACCACACTATTTACTATCGAGGGGAATATGCAAAAACAAAGAAAAACTTAGTCTATTTACAACACCATTGATTTTAGACAAAAAGGTCTTTGAAAGAAAGATCATGTCAGATTGGTGAGACCTAATATGTTCCCTTAAGCTTCTCATTGCAGAGGGATGGGTGATACCTCTACAGTTCCAGAATAGTAGCCTCATGGTTGATTTGGTGCCAGGTTAGGCCTTGCCACTGTGGCCGTATCAGAAAAATGGATTGAAAGAGATGGGGTCTGAGATTTTTAACCAGCTGAGGAGGCTCTTGAATGCCTCTAGTATGGAGTGACTCTGGAGTTCTTGCTTTCCTTTACATCCAAATACTTTTGCTTTCTTCCACACGGTTTCTTAAACAGCTTAGCCAATATATGATCCTTTTCCTCTAGGATAACAGATTCAAAAATTATCTTATACTACTGCATTCACATCTTTAATAAACCTTAAAGAGACTAGATATTTAGAAGATCTTTTTTTTTTTTTTTTTTGGAGGAATTTCCTCCTCTAAGTAAGACAGACCTCTCTTTCTGATTGAATGGGAGTTTTCGACAAGGATGAGAGATAGGTTCTCTGGTATGTGAGAAACAGAGGGGAGGCAGCGGGTTGGATTTTCTTCCTAAGGGGTAAACTTAGAAATGATTTGGCTTTTGGATTTATTCTCAGTAGATAGGGACGTTTCGATAGGATTCAGATCCTGAGATGAATGGATGGGCATGATGGACAAACTGGGTTTGTCTTTTGGGCTATTTCTCTTATCTGTAGAAGGATTTAGACTCAATAAAGGGCCTGACAGGTTGTCAAATTGGGCTACTATTTGTTTAAAGATGGTTGGGCCAAGGGATGATGAAAAAACGCCCACAAGCCCATGCCTCATATAGAGTGAAATCCATTCAAGCATGACAGAATGTTGGACGGAATGTTGGGGTGGCTTGGCATGATGTTTTAGGGTCTAGGGACAAAGGTGACCAGTGTGAAATCTGGAGGGAAGGATTGGTGTGATAGCTCTAGTTCCAGGTGTCAAGGCTAGAGGGAACAATGTAGAAGTTGAGTTGCCAAAATTTAACAAGCTATCTTCCACCAACGTGTATAGATGCTTACTGCCACATGTAGCCTCAAGATTGTTTGATGTAGTTTCAGCCATGGATGTCTGAACTTGGCCTTCAACAGTGTTGTTTCCCTTACTAGAGTAGGAAGTGTGCAGGGTTTTTTAGGGTCTGCAATGCAGACAGTAAGGTTCTTTTGACCAAATTGAATTTTCTCCTTCTCTTTTTTGGTTGGATGGATTGTTGTGCCATTGTTTTTATGCTGGCTATCTGTCTGTTGCTGCCATAATAAGAACATAAGGTTGATGATGCAATGGCTTAGAGGTTGGAATTGGTCTGATTGGGATTGGGTTTTCATTTTGCTGCCAATCAAAAGTTAGGCTACTAGTGCTTTGGTTGTCCACCCTCATCCATGGGCCATATCGAGTCTTATCATTCTCTAGAGTATGGAGCAGATGGGCTTGTATAATATGGCCTAATCAGCCACAACAATTGCAAAAGTCAGAAAGTCATTCATACTTGAAAAATAATTTTCTTTGGTTCCTTGTTTGGACGAGTTAGAGTAAAACCCTCAGGTAGTGGTTGGTTGACATTGATCTCAATTTTGATACTTAGAAATCTTCTAAGTGCAACTCCAAAGATAGAAAAATTATCAACCTCAATCAGTTTGCCTAGAATTTTGATTTGAGAGCATTTCTAAAGGTAACCCATGGATTCGAATCCAGAATAATGAGTAGTTGAGAGGAACTTCTTGTATGCTTAATCCCGAGGGCCAGTTTTGAAGCACCATATGAAAACCTTTTACATTCCACAGGCAATTGGCAAGAAATCTGTCTTTCTCTTAATAGGTTGTAAATGTGAATAGAAATATGTTAACATCTATATCCTCTATCATAAGACCTATTACAAGGCTCCAGACCTCCTTGATAGTAGAATGAAAAGTATGCTTGTTCAGAGGTTTAGAGGATATAAGTCTTCCAATTAGTATCAGGTTAAAGAAGTGAATTGCAAGTCCTATGGCTGGTTCTATAACAAGATCATTCCAAGACAGAGCTGCAGTTTGGAAAATGAGTTTGTCAATTTTAGTAGGGTTAGAAGACATGGTTGGATTGCTTGTGAATTGGAAGGGTGGGGTAGGGGAAGATGATGAGGATGAGGCAGATGATTGGATTGTGAAGGTTGGGAACAAAGTAGGATAGAAGAAAATGAAGATTAGGAAGGGTAGCTACAGAGGGAGGAAAGACTCACTCGGGAGATGGAGAGAAACTCATCCTAGAGAGAGAATGGAAAACTTGGAGAAGTCGGTGTGCATTTGGACTATGAATCAGATTATCGCGGCTACTTCGGACAAGCATATAATCTCATTTCAAGTCCTTCCTCCACCTATCAAGGAAGTATTTTGCAAGCAGCTCTTCCTTGTTATGGAGTGTCAACACACGGATGACATGTCTACACAAAATTCTCTTAAAAGCAAACAACTGACATGTGCAGCTTGCTTCGCACTCTTCCTTGTTAAACTCAACAACATATTTTGTACTTTTTCTAAACTCATTCATAACTTGGATCTCGTCGACCACATGATACGTAAAAATCCCTCATTCACTTTGAACCATTGACGCGCAACAATAAATCAACCTAATTCTTCTTGAACTTTTTTAAATTTTGCATTTGTATACGCTGCTTGGAACTGCTGCTCAATGCCATAAAAAGTTATGCACAAAATTTGTGTGTGGAATGAACTGAAATCAGCTGCAAGCTCATTCTCAATCTTGCGCCTAAGTGTATTATCATACTAATCTACAAGCTGTTTTAGTGTTGTCTTTGAATTTACATAATTATTGAATAACGCATTCATACCCTCGCTTCTCTGAGTAGTTGACATTTCTGTCCAAAATTCATTCCTCACGTACGCTGGCACCCAAAGATGACGCTCAGAATATAGCCATTCAAGCCATGGATTATCGTGTAGATCAAAACTATCAAAGAATTGCAGCCAACAATACTCGAATTCATCATGAGTCAATGTGTCATAAACACACCTATGTGCACAATCCAAAGAAAAAAATATTATTTTCCATATTAATTGAAGGAAATAACACAACATTCAAGAAATAATCATGGAAAAACAAATACTTGTGTAGCTGACTTTTAATGCCATCGCATTAACTGTGACCCAAATTTCTCGAAAACTTTTTTCATTATATGCCACAAGCAAAACCGGCGTCGAGATTTAGGGAACATCTTAGCAATTGCATTTTGCATAGCTTTATCTTGGTTTGTTATAATGGCTTCTGGTGCTCGGCCATTCATGCACTTAAGCCACAACTCAAATAACCATACAAATGTATCTGTGTCCTCTCCAGAAATCAGGCCACATCCAGAAAGAATTAATTGACCATGATGATTAATGCCCACAAAAGGAGCAAATGGCATTTTGTATACATTGGTCAAGTACGTCGTATCGAAAGTTATAACATCACCAAAGGACTCGTATGCAGCTCCACTACGTGCATCTGCCCAAAATACATTGCGCAATCTAGTTTCATTGTCAACGTCCATAACATAATAGAAACCATCATTTTGTGCCTGCATATGAGCGAAGTAGTTTTGTAATGCTTCGGCTCCTCCTAATCCAAGCCTAAGTAATTTGACCTCACGTATGCAATTACGTGCATCTCTTTTTCCAAATGTCAAATTCTCATACCCCCTGCCTCAACGACACAAGAATTGTAGTTCTTGCTCAATGAATGCCAGTTATATCATTGTATTCTAATCTTCTCTTCATCGACTCATCGAACCTCTTATGACATCTAATATATATTGCTTTTACAGGACTAAAAGCATGAGTGTGCTCAATGACAACATGGGTCAAGCAAAATTCACCTTCAGAACCCAATATCGTATTGATCTTTGTCTTGCATCCGTTGTGTTTCATCGATCTTAGTTTAAGAATATTCAATGATGTGCTCGTAGATGTGCCTTGACAGACATAAGCAAGGATAAAATATCTTATTTTTCCATCCTCTCCGACTTTGGAACTTCGCTTTGTCACTATGAAACCAACTTGTTTTGCATACTTCGTATAGTATGCTTTTACTTCCTCAACTGAGGAAAATGACATTTCCTTCTTTGGCTCTTCAACAATATCTTTATCATCAACATTTGGTTCCATCTACACAGTCATTAAGACATCTAATGCATTTTTTTATATATCATTATTGAACTTCATAGTAACAAAATTTTTAGTTATAAATTTATCATTTGTATTTTTTTATTTATGGGTCAAAAGAAAACATCTCTTATGTTATAAATTTAATTCGTTCTCAGAATTAAAATGACAATATTAGAGTGATAAAGGTATAGTCTAATAATTAGACGCAACATCTCAAGATTTGAATAATATCATATAGTTTAACCTTTAAAAGCATTATTTGTTAAAAGATTGTCTTTAACCTTTAAAATCATTATGCTTGCAACAATTAAGCCTAATTTATCCAAATTAATTACTGAAAATAAGTTTGCTTGCCACAAATAAGTTTCTGAAAATAATTTATCCAAATTTAGTTCACAAAAGGATGATACCAAGTTAAATTGAAGAACTTCTCTCAAACACAAGAAGTGCATGGTATACAAATTCAATTCATGTGTATGCTTGCAAGAACGTATCTACAAATTCAATTCTATATCTCAGAATTTTCTAGTAATTTACTCATTTTTTCATACCACAGAAAGTGCACCACGGAGGCACGACGGACAGAAATCACAACCACCAGAAATATCCTCACCATAGCGGAGGTGGGCTCGACGTCTAGGCTCAGAGTGGGCTCGACGTGGGCTTGACATCTAGGCTTGGATGGGCTCACTCTCTTCGGGCTGATGGGCTGGGCTCGTAAGCTGGTGGGCTCGACTTATGGACTCGTGGGCTGGGCTAGGCAAGTGGGTTGTGGTCGACGCCGTTCAACGGTGGAGCAGGAGAAATGGAAACTTTGTTTGAGAGCGAGAGAGAGAGAGAGCAAAGGAGAGAAGAAATGGAGGGGAAAGCTGCAACACGATTCATTTTGGCTACGAGACAAAAATTTTCTCTACTGTGTTCTGCAGAAATCACATCATCCATTCCCATCTTTTGACATAGAGAGAGAATAGTAGAGATAAGGGAGCATTCGGTTTTAACAAAGAAAATGAAAAAATAGTCCACGTAGGACAAGTAGTAAAGGAGTAGTGAACCGACCGCAAGGGTATCATTACCCAAATATATTTACACTAACCTTGGAAAGATACTGTCATACTCTTCATTGAAAAACTCACTTTGTCTGCCATGATTCGTTGAGTTTACTTCCCTCTCTACATCTTGATAGGAAGCTTCTTCGTCCACAGTAATTTGATGCTCGATTCTACGAGCAGATTCTCCTTGATCTAACCTTTGAATAATTCTAGCTAGCTGTTGATGGGTGATTTCTAACATTTGCTTATGGCTTTCTATTGTCTTTCTTACAGTAGGGACGGACTCCTCCGAACTCTTCTTCATAGCAACAATGCTTTCATGAATTTGGACAAAGTTTTGAGGGCCTTCTGCCATAATTGAATGGATTGACCTACTCTGATGCCAACTTGTAATATACCTCTAGAGTAAATTGGGATCCAAGAGGGAAAACAAGAAGAATTTGAAATGAAATGTCTATATTCGTGTTGAAGATAATATCAAATCAATAATTTAATTTAATATTATCTTGATTTGATTTTCATAATATCAAATCATTTTGATATTATCTTGATTTGATTTGCATAATGTTTAAGATATTTACTTTATCAATGTGATTTCCCTATAAATAGGAATGTATGCCTTATATTTAATAATAATTGAGAATAGTAAAGATGTAGCCCTCAAAGTCTCTCTCCCTCATCCTTTCTTCTCAATATTATTTTATATTATATTTTATTTTCTATCATGGTATCAGAGTCATTGGCTAATGCTAGGCTCGATCTTGTGGAATATTATTATTATGCTAGCTTTACCTCTCACAAACTTTTCATCGCCTTTCAATTATGTATCGTCTCAAATCAATGCATTTGGAGTATCCCTATTAGCTGTGAGACCTTTTTATTGTATTTTGATCTGTTGTGAGCATTGTTTGAAGCTCCAAATCTAATTTTGGCCTTTTGATTTTGGTCCAATTGTTGACCAAGGTCATATATAAGTAATTATTGGTCACAGCTCCAGATTTGATGTTTCCAGTTGCTAGCCACTTCATCACCAACACCATCATCTCATTGGAGATTAATTAATGCATATGAATGCTACTTTCAAATTTCAAACTTGAGAATCCAAAGTTTCCACCTTGAATTTGAGAGTGGATATTGAGGATTTGATTTTCATAACTATCTTTGATTTGATATTATCTTTATTTGATTTTCATAATGTTTAAGATATTTCCGTTATCTTATCTCAATGCAAGTTTCCTATAAATATAGATGTATGTCTTGTATTCAATAACAATTGAGAATACTAAAGATGTAACCCTCAAAGTCTCTCCCTCATCCTCTCTACTCCATCTTCTTTTATATTATATTTTATTTCTACTCTTCCTCCACTTAGAACTTTCTGGTGAATTCTTTCTCGAGTTCTTACTACAATGTGCTTTCTTATTTATACTGCTATGGACTGGGCTATTGAATAACAAACACTCTAATTCTAAGAGCAAGTGACTAGCCCACATGGGCTGAATGTCCTAGACTTTATTTGAGAATGTTTGCAAAAGGATATTTGAAGTTATAGAGAATCCAGACTATGTGCTTCCTGCAATCATCATATGTTGTGATCAATCTAATCGACTAATTCCAAGCAGCAACTTTGATATGGAAGATTGTTGCTTTCTTGGGAGCCTCCATTAGTGTAATTTTTTCCTCTATTGAATGGGGATAACTTGGACAAGAATTTTGAATTAACAAAACAGGTTTGATCAAAGTACAGCTCTGTTAAATAGCATAGAAGAAATACTCTATTAAAAGAGAATATTATTCAATTAGTGAAGAGGTATAAAATCTAACCTACTCCTTGAGTCCATTCAATACATTAGAGCAATAGGCGTGCAATGCAAGATAAAGTTGGAAGAAAAATAAATTCCTAGGCTCTACTCCCACTAGAAGATTTTGGTTTTTTTTTTTCTTTTACTTTTTTTTACATGTGTTTTTTCAACACTTTTAAATGTTTTTTTAAGAAAAATCACAATATTATTAAAAAATACTTAATCATTAAGTAAAAATAAATAAAAATAAAAATCAATGGTAGCCCCCAGTGGGAGGAGTAGATTTATCCTAATATATTTTATGGAATTATGAGAAATGAGAGAAAATAAATTGAATAAAAAAATTATAAAATTAAAATATAGTTAGAATATAATTTTTTAATATTATTTTAATTTTGAGATTTAAAAAAGTTAAATTATTTTTTTGTATTTTTTTCTTTTTTAAGTTTAGAAAGCTGTAATAATTAGGTAATGATGAGATAAAAAAGTTGAAAAGTTAAAAATTTTAAATTGAAAAATGTTTGTGGTTGAGTAGTGTTTAGATGTTAAGATGAGATAAGATAAGTTGAAACCATTTCAATATCCAAACGGACCCAAACGTGGGAGTCAAGTATTACGGTTTGATCATGAGGGAATCGTGCCTTCCGTTGCTATTAGACACTATAATAAAAAGTTAAAAACCTTTCTGGGAATTACAACTATTTGTTAGGCCTGTGCATAAAGGGCTTGGGCCCGATCCATCCGAATAATCCGACTTACCCAATCCGTCAAAGACGAGTTCATCGAGTCAACAATTAGATATCGGGTTTAGTTAAATGCCAGCCCGTCCAACCTGTGTAAATCGATAATTTCCTCTGCTTGTGTAAGCTATTTGATCATCTTCTCCCACTATGAAACCCTAGTCGTTCGCCATCACGATTCTCTTCCGTTGCTGCTCCCTTGACCCAAGTTACTCTCTCTTACTTTGTGTTTCTCTTTTGCTTATCTCCACAACTGCCACCGCAAGAGCCCTCATTCCCCCTACCGCACCGCTCACCACGCAAGCGTACCTCAGCCCCTCCTATGCCGCCTACCCTCAATTTCATCAATCTGCTGCACGTTGACGCCTCTCGTCTCTCTTGCAGTGCCCCACGATGGGTAAATCTCCGTCAGTGTATATTATCTCTCTCTCCATTTAATCTCTCTCATCTCTTTATTGTTCGCAACTGCACCACCACCCCATATGTTATGCCAACAACAGAATGAACATTAAATATCCTTTTTAGAACGGTGAGGAGAAAGCCCAGATCCTGTCTCGGTAACATTGGCTTGAAAAGCACAACCCTGTCTTTCGCAGCAACAAGTCCAAACAGTCACTACTACCGCTTCCTCTCTCTGCAAATTCTTTTTTTTTTCCTTACTTGTTCGGACCCATTTCGTCAAAATGGATCTGATCTGCATTCCTAAGGGTACCTTTTTGCTCCCCCGCCCCAACTACTTTCCCTTCCTAATTCATGCTTTTAATCGTGCTTAATTTTCATGTCACTGCTGCATTTTTTGCTTTGATCTTTATATTATGTATTGCCTCTGTTTCTTTCATCCATTAATTCACTTCCCTCCCTTTTCTATCTTGCGGTCGAAATATGTATTTTCATTGCTTTGGTTTTTCCATTTAAAACAAAGCTTGCATGAATTCCAGCTATGGATATTAAAAAATAATAATAATAATAATAAATTATATAAATAAAATTAAATAAAATTAAAAAAACAGATAATTTTTTACCCGACCCGAATGGTTCGAGTCGGGTTATATTTTCTTGGGTCTGGCTGCACGCCAAGCCGGGTCGGGCCAAAAATTCAGGCCAATGTGCAGGCCTACCATTTGCACATGAAACTAAAGGGAGTCACTAGGAGTGTAATGAGTAATAACTTGCTTGATAAAAGGGATGTAAAGTGTAAACTCCTATAATAGAAGTACAATTATCTCAAGGAAACTTTCACTGTCACCGCTTTGAGAGACCTTATTTAAAAGATTGCGCTTGACAAAGGAGATTGTGTTAAAATGACACAATTGATGCAGCTTGTGGTAAAATAACCTATAACCCTAATATACATTAGAATAACTGCGGACACAATTATAAATGTGAAATGCT
Organism: Pterocarya stenoptera; assembly: GCA_003123785.1. Taxonomy (NCBI): domain Eukaryota; kingdom Viridiplantae; phylum Streptophyta; class Magnoliopsida; order Fagales; family Juglandaceae; genus Pterocarya; species Pterocarya stenoptera. The sequence continues at coordinate 9,749 of QEOT01005366.1, forward strand.
ACATTCAGTGGCTAGCAGGTAAAAACATCTGATGTTCATCACCTGAATAGCAAAATCAATTATTCCACATCGAGGCAAAGAATCAAATAAGGTAGAAAAATGAATCATCATATTTATTGTTCAGTATGCAGCCAAACATGTTTGACAAGTAACAAAAATATATATGGGGCGAGAGAGAGAGAGAGAGAGAAGAGAGAAGAAGAAGATAAGGAAGTGATAACCTGAGAAAGGTCATCCTCACCAGCAGACAATATCACAACAGCTGAAATGAGCAATCCTACACAACTCTCCTGACCCAAAAGGAATCCTTGGGTAAGGAAGAGATAGAATGAATTGACATACAAGATTCCACCCTTTTCCAGAAGATCGACAATTTAGAGCAAAAATACAGAACTGTATACCAAAAGTCAGAACCAGAGTGCATTGTAGACTGATTCAATAGCAAAGCTGGACTTGCTATGTCAAATCTTTTCTTTTTCACCCTATAACAAAACAGGTATTAATTACCTTTTTCCCACACAAACTGAGAGACTTGGCTCAATCTCATCGATAGCTGCTGCCATAAGGCTGTTGAGGCATATAACCACCTGTGCCCATCATGGGGTTATAACCACCAGATATGTTTGAACCAGGAGGTAATCCAGTTGGTGGTTGCATCTGAACTCCTTGCCCCATACCCATGTTCATTCCCATTCCCATACCCATGGGTTGATTCATGCCTCCATAACCCCCCATGCCCATGCCCATACCCATACCCATGCCCATGCCCGCACCAGGTCTGCCACCCATGCCCACACCCATGCCCACGCCCATGCCCACACCGGTTCCAGAACCCATCATAGGATTTGGTGGTCTGAGGGCGCTTGCACCAGTACGGCCCATCCCAGAACCAGATCCCATAGCTTTACCCATGTTGACAGTAGATGTAACAGGACTTGTAGTAGGTTTTTCCATCCTCTTTTCCTTCCTATTAAGTGCATCAAAATCAATTCCAATATCCGCCAAAGGATTTATTTTAGCTGTGTTGAAAAAGAAACCACGTCAAATACCACATATATAGTAGATATTCAAAAACTTGTAACCAAAGATTTTCCTGGTGCCCTAATATTCTGAGAATGTCGATTATGATATGTAGTAATGGTAGCAGTAGTAAAATAATAGTACTAATAATGATGATGATGACAACAACAATGATACCAACACGCACTTACGTCCAGATATATTTAAATTGACAAGCCCTCTACTTAGTGTATCAGACCAAACAGTTGACTTGGTCTCAAACTTGTCCTTGGCCGGTTGAGGAACAATTGAAAGTGATCCTGTTGAAGACAAAAGAGTTTGCTGTGAAGCCGTAGGGGCATTTGGTCCTGCTTGAGGAAGCAAATTACCAAGGAAATCATTGCTCTGCTGTAAAGCTGGTCCAGTGGGAGTTTGATGAGCAATATGTGCAGTAACTGCAGGTGCAGAACCCTGTGGTGGAAGGAAGTTCATGCTGTTATACTGCGCAGTTGGTCCAGCAGATGCTTGAGGAGTCATATGTGAAGTGATAGATCCTCCCTGTTGTGGAAAAAAGTTTCCACCATTAAGCTGTGCAATCGGTCCAGCTGGGGTTTGAGGAACCATTTGAGAAGTGGGGGGAGACATAGATCCACCATGTGGAAGGAAGCTTCCACTGCTGAGCTGTGCAGGAGGACCAGCTTGAATCTGAGGAGCTACAGGTCCTGCTTGTGCGTGGAAAGTGTTGTAGATATTAGCAGTTGGCGGTACAGGATGGCCAGTTGGACCCGGAAAAGCTTGCTGTGAAGTAAAAGAAGGTGAAGGTCCAGGAGGAAGGATGTCTGCCAGAATATCATTGTTCTGCTGTGGAGTGGACAGCTCTTGAGGTAAATACTGTGAGTTTGTTGGAGGTTGAGTATTAGAGCCACTGGGTCCAGAGTAAGTAAGGCCAGAAAATGTGTCCCCAAAGCCAAAGTTTGTGACTGTATTGGCATTTGGGACACCAGATTGGAGCGGTTCAGCACTCTGGTTGATGGCAGGCTGGAAGGAATTAGTGGGAGCAGAAGTTTGCTGTTGGGTAGGGAAACTGTCAGAGGAAGGAATGGCCTTGAAAGGAGAATCACCAAATGGATCTTCAAAAGACTGCATCGAGGATAAACAATCAATCCACAATATTCATTTCAACAGAATAAATGTAAAATAAAAATCGGGATAGAAAGAGGGAAGGGGGATGAAGGTTCAAGTCTTGCATGTTCTTTGGTATGTGCAGAAACCAAACTGGAACTATCCATAAAAAGAAACACATGATCTACAAGTTGCAAATGCTCCATAATATTAGAAATTTGAGTATAATAATCTTGATGTCATGTGAGATTATTATCAAAATTTCAAGATATGTCTCTGAAAACCTCGCACACCAAAGAGGCACTACTAAATCTGCCACTTGAAGGAATGGAACACATTAGCACATCAAATTTCCATAGTCTCAATAATGGGCATCTTACATATGTTAAGGGTCAAGATGTAAGGCTCAAAACATTTTTTTACTTCAGTTCGCTTAATCAACTCAAGGAAAATAGATCCTAAAATTCATAATAAATTACATAAGATGCCTACCTGATTGACGCCATTAGCTGCTGAAGCTGCAGCCACAAAACTGGTTGGTGGAGCAGAGTTTGTGTGGGCATCCGCCTCGTAGGATGTGGTCACAGATGTAGTTGGCACAATGGCTAATGAATTTGAGGGAAATGAATCAGAAAGGGAGCCAAGTAAGTCCATCTCAGCATTGTTTATGGTAGCTGGAGCAGCTGAAAAAAAAAAGGACAAAACATAATACATGAATGTCCAACTACGTGGTTGATTTGCTGGCATTGCTGCAAGAGCACCAAAGTAAATTTGCATTTTTAGCTCCTTAAAGACCATGGTATTGAACTGTATAAAAATCATTGATGTACACTCATTGCCATCATGTAAATTAACAGTAATTGTTTGCTCATGAAAGCAGTGAAAAAAAATTGTTCAGAACTATGAATAGAAGCATATAATGACTTCATCGATTCAGGAAAGGGAAACAAATTATACCATGAAACAGAATCTCTTAACTATAGAATTCCTCGGTAGAAGTAGGAAACAATGAGCTAATAAAATAGCTTTTTTTCTCGGTCATTTAGAGCGTAATACAACTTTAGAGAAAACCATCAATATTTGGTAACATAATAGCTGATAACTCGACAAAATCTAGGAAACAGAAATCACATAAGTAACAAGGAACTATCGATTGAAAATTATAAGCTGGCCACTATTATTCAAATTAACAGCACTTCAACAGAGGGGTTACCCTGGCTCTCTCTCCCTCTCTTGTTCTCTGTGTCAAAATATTAATAAACTTCACCAGATACACAGTTGAGGTAAACCCTTAAGTTTTATAATCATGCATAATTAACATTAAACGTCAAAATATTAATAAACTTCACCAGATACACAGTTGAGGTAAACCCTTAAGTTTTATAATCATGCATAATTAACATTAAACCACAAGATACCAATTCTATCTGGTCAAAGCCACAAACTCAACAGAATAAAGAAGTCATAAAGCTGGAGCTGACACTAAAAACGTTAAGGTAAGATAGTACAGTCACACAAGTAAATGGATATTAAAACCATGCAGGTTGATCAACTTTTGAGTTGAATGCAGAACGACTGTGAAACCATAATTTTAAAGTTACTGCATCCCAAAAAATTCTCCTTGTATATGAGGTTGGCATACTTCAATTGAAGCCAAAACCTAAGTCATGCCCAGACTTAAAAACACATACAGAGAGAGCAGTCATGTTGCAGCTCCTCTGTTATGCCGTTACAGCTAATAAAATCATTAAAAAAAGTCGATGATATCAGATGCATATCAAAGCTTTCTCATCGTAGATGTATATCAGGTTGCTAAATAACCAAAATTCAACTCTCAACAGACTAGTTGGGCTGAAGTACATGGGCACAGAAGCCCTTTGACATTGTCTGTACTCTAACTGAATCATAAGTATGTGCACCCATAAGACACAACAACAAGCATGATTTTAGATTTTTTCAATTTGGGGGGCAAACTTTGGTGGTTTCTGAGCAAAAATTAAGCCCAATCTTTTGGTATGGGGATGGAGCATGCAAATCAAGGGATCATGGTGATTCTACCATTTTTTGGCAAGACAAAATAATGACCTCATGTGCATGTCATTCTTCAATAACTTAACATATAGCATACTTTCTGAGGATGGAGGTGCCTTGCCATAATACATATAGCAATCTGACACTGACAGACAAATATAATCATGTGCATGTCATTGTCCAATCACTTTACAGACTTTTTTATCACGGCAAAAACATTCAGTCCACTTTGAAACCAACCCTCATATCAGTGTCATTGATGCATGAACTGCCAAAAACTGCAGGCAGTTAGCTAAATCAGTCACTCGGTCCAATTAGATTATACTTTTTATTCGTTTTGTCCATTGAAGACTAATTGTGCCTTTAGGCCACAGTGGTTCATTTCAGTTTCAGGAAAAACTTCTGTACACTCCATGAATTTTTTTTATAGGTCAACTTCTGTACACTCCATGACCCAGCACTGCCTTCAAAACCAAAAGCAATTCAATTTGCAAACCTCTAGGAACAATTAAACTAACTAAAAAGAACACATGCAAAGAAAATCATAAGACTTTTACATACCCTAATCCCCAATCCCAGCAATCAGATGATATGAATTCGTCACTTTTGAACCATAATTTTGAAGTGCAAAGAAAAATAAATAAAATATTAACATTTCACGTCCATCCACAAATGAGATATACTCTTCATAATGAGATATACTCTTCATAATGACGAGTGATATCGAAAATTCATTTAATATATCAGTGTATGTGTAAAGGGAGCAGCTCTGACTGGAACCAAAAAAAAACATACCTATATTGTTTTCTGTACCTGAAACTGGACCGCGAGGATCAAACTCATCAGAAGCCCCAACTTCCTGGTTTTGAGGAGATTCCAAAGTACTGTGAAAAGTGGTTTCATGGCTTGGAATATTGCTAACAGGTGACGAATCTTTGGGAGCAGATGCTGCTGAAGTTTCTCCATCCCTGTCAACAAGAAGACATCAGAAAAAATTCAACCAGTGAATAATAGTCAAGCAAAATGATGGTGTGCTATAATGGTGCAAAATTTATACCTTTCACCGTGGACAGGGCTTCGGGACTCGCTCACAGCTTCTTCATAACTTGGAGGAGCACCAATATGCTGTTCAGAAAATTTCCGCTCAAGTCGCCTGCAAAAGATTATTTCTGTTTGTCAAACAATAAATTTTGCTTGCTCAGACTATTGACAAGATTGACCATAAAAACCCAATACCAACAACAATTTGACCATGCAAGCACAAAGAATTTACCTTCCATCCAGAGATTGATCATCCGCCCTGACACCACTGCCTCTGTAGAGGGAAGAAAAGCATAAACTACATAAGTTTACAAGGTCAAGGATGCCATGATGGCATCCTCTGCATGCTTATATTGTAAAAGGAACACAGAATTCATAAACAGGTATCACACCAGAGCAGTTCCATTAAACACACCAACTAATAGACTAGATACAGGGCAGTTCCCTTTCTTGCATTGTAGTGGAGAAGCTTCTCAGTAGCTTCAATGGATTACCCTTTTATTCAAAGTAGGTTCTGTCATATTATACTTCACCATAAACTTTTTGACATGTGGAGACCTAATTTCTATGAAAGTTTTGCTTCTTCAATACTTAAAAATGAAGACTTAGGCTTGGTTTGGATAGTGAAAGTGTTTGAGAATGTTTGTGAATAGTAGTGAAAAAGTAATAATAGAATATTGAATAGTAGTAAAAAAAATAGGTGAAAAGTAATGAATAGTAGAAAAAGTAGGTGAAAAGTAATAATAAAGTAAAGAATAGTGGTGAGAGTGTTTGAGAGTAGCTGAGGTACTCTTGGTACCCAAACTAGACCTTAACTAAAGATACAAAGTAAAAACAACTATATGAGAAGGTAAAAGGAAAAAACTCTGAAAAAGTCAATATGTTAGTTTATTGCATTAGCAACATAAATATTACCATCAATAGATACATACCGAGATGAATATTGGCCATCATCATCAAAAGCACGATCTCTGTCTCTATCGAAGCTCCTACTTCTTGTGCCATGTTGGTAATCATCAGCACTTTGACTTCTTCCCCGATAATCATCATCCCTGTAACCATCTCTGTTGTACCGTTCTTCATAATCTTTGCCATAACGATCACCATCACGACTGTATGAGTCCCCATATCTACCGTACCGGTCATCATCCCTATAACCCGCTTCTCTCTCTCTCCCATAGCCATTCCTATCTTCATCCCTGCTTCCGTAACGACCTTCAGAGCGATCATCATCATATCTGTCACCATATCCTCCTGTACTTGAAAAAGAACCAGGCCTATACATTCCACCAGTTGATGAGGCACTACGGAACCTATCAAACCATAAGTTAACAGTTAAGAGAATCTCAATGCAGTCAGAGAATCTCATTGATGGTAATCTAGTCATACACAAATATGAAATACAGTTATTACAATTGAGAATTAAAAGAGGGGGGGGGGGGGAGAGAGAGAGAGAATCTCAAAGGTAGAATATGCAAAATAGCTATGTCCAAGTGTGGGAGAAAGGGGGATTTTTGTGTGGGGAGGGTGTGCTTATTTCCTTCATAAGATGATTATACAAGAGGTGCCACAAAAGCTATCACAACTCTTCACGATTGCACCAATGCATCCAGATAGACTAGCAACACTGACAATCATAGCTCAGCTGTGTTAGTGTAAAATTAGAATCTACACACACAATTCAATTGCACAGAGATAAATAAAAAAGGAGAGAGATCATCCGATATGCTATATGACAGAAAAAATATATAAAATATGAACCCTTTGTAAGACAACGCATAAACAAGCTACCCTTCAGAGTGTGAATGATGATAAGACATTCTGGAAAATTCATTTGCCTGATACTTCAAAAAATGAATGAACTTTTCATTGCCTTCTGGAATTCATGGAATTTAACACAAAAATGGAAACTAAAGACACGTGTCAAATTTCTAAAACGGCAAGAACTTGAACAACAACAACAATAGCAACAACAATACCAATACAAATAAATGTAGCGTAAGGCAGTGACATCACGAAGGCAGACGACTATTTTCGTAAACTGACAATGTGAACGGAAAAAACCATTATAAGAATAAAAGAATTTTCAATTCTTTCTAAGAACTTGGCTTACTTGTCCCTATTAGCAGCAGCCTTCTGTCTAACTTCAATTATTCTTTCTTTATCGTTCACTAGGACCACAAGACTCTGAGATTTCTTCCTGACATTGTTTCCCTGGTCCCTTCCACTGGAATCGATGTATTGAAAATCGGACAAAGTCTGCCATGTGGGAAAGATGAACTTATCACTATGACAATGATAGAATGTTAATCATTTCGATATGAATGAAAACTTGCCTAAAAAAATTCAAAACAATGGATCAGTCAAATAGCACTCATGAACTAGAAATTACCTGTATTTGATAAGCATGTTCCCTGATATCATCTATGACACGTTCTGACCCATTGGCTACTAGGTAATCCAGAACAGTCAAAGCCTGAAGCTCAGACAATAAATGTTTTAGTTATACCATCACAACATAAAGTGGGAATAAAATGCAACAGACGCTACAGTACACAATATTTATCAAAATATAAGGGCCATCATGAAATCGAATAATGGGACAATGGGGATAGATCCTACTTAAAGTAATTTTTTTACATTTACTAGATTAAATCCATTAAAACTGTCTATCATGATTAATACAATCGTTTACTTATAAAATAAAATATAAATCCATTAAAATTGCAAACCTTATAGACATGCCGCCAGTTCTTTCCAGTATCATTAATCCGCTTCCAGATTACTGCCATGATAATTTGGTACTCATGACTGCACAGATATTAAAGTCAGCTCCTTGACTTTCAGAGAGAGAACTAATTTGGGACAAAAAAAAGCATTGCAAAGCATCTATAATAGAATGATTGAGCTTACTAGTTTCGGGATGCCTGTGCAATATCTGCAAGAAGTGATCCATGAGGACCCCAGGTCTCATTGCTAGTAGCATCAAGAACCTAAAAGGCATAAGAACAGAATTTCAGTTTCACCGATCTTGCACACAAAATTACATGGTATTGCATTTCTAGATTATCTATACACAATTTGGGTGGCAAGGGCTACATGCCCAGTACAGAAGCGCGATGATCACCAGAAAAGACACTTCCAATAATACACAATCAATTGAATCGGGACAGTTCATAGGCAGTTATGGTTCTATCTCACCACCATTGACACCTAGACTTTTTTATATATATAATTACAACCATAGATGAATCGTTAAACCTTATTTTCTTTTTTTTATTAGTAGAGGAATCAATAAATCCTTTTGAGTACCCAAATAAGTAAAAGAACTTATAAAAAAAGGAAATATCTACCTTCTGTTCAATTCCAGGAACTTTAAGGACTTTTTTGTTCACCTCTCTCTTACTGTAAGAAAAGCAGCAAATAACAGCGCATTTAAGGCAATCGCGGTCACATAATAATAAAGCAACAATATAGTACAAAAGAAACATAACAGCACTGGATGTATGGCTCAATAGCAAGCATCCAAAGAACAATCTTGTCTCTTCAAGGTTTCCAATGATTAGTCAAGAAAACAACATACTCAGATGCAATGAAGCTATCATGATAAGCACTACATAATGAGAGTCACAGTCAGGACTTACAGGTCCCTAACAGTTTGATCAAAGGCTTTCTTCATCGTAACGGGTGTTCAAAACAAAAAGTGCTATAAGGCAAAGTCACACGGCTGACTTCAAATGGAGCTATCTTCAACTATTCTTCATACACTGTTTCAAGGAAAGCTTAAGTGGTTAGATTTCCACAGCTATATGAAGCTCAATTGCTTTCAATAAGATGCACGAACGCACAATGAGAGACAATAAAGAGTTTGTTTCCAGCACACTGCTTGGGACTAATTACAATACGTTCACACATGCACATGCACACACAATTTGAGACAATCAAGAGTTTATTTCAAGCCCACTACATCGGACTAATTACAATACTTTCATATCTTCAAGCTCTGCTTGACTCTTCAAAGAACATATTGACATAGCACAAAGCAATCATTATTACTAGGTAAACAAAAACAAATCAGAATATCCAAGATCTCCGTAAAAATGACAAATGAATTTATGATAGAAAAAATAAAGCAGATCTATATAATTCCACCACATCAAGTTGACTTGCAGAGAAGGAAAGAAAAGCACAAAAGTATGAAACTCAGAGCCATAATGGCCGGCTGGTACGGCCACTAAAGAATTGCTTATACAGTAAAAAGCTGCTTATATATATCATCTCCTGGGAATTAAGTCACGATCTTTGAACCTCAAGCCAAAACATAATAAGTGCGAGAAATCAATGAAAACATCATGGTACGTTAGGTCATAGAACGCAAACGCACGGAAAATTGTAGAAATGAGGACAAAAAGGAAGTGGAAGCAATAATGTTCTGTTCAAAATTCAAAAGACCGTGCTTTTGCAAGCAACAATGAAATTATAAAAAATAAAAAAAAAAACAGTATATATGAAATGAACAAAGAATCAGAGATTGAAAGTTGAACTTTCCATAAAAGCCAAATTCAATTCGTCAAGAAATAGCTTAAATTTTTTTTTGTTCACGTAGCTGATCCAAATAACAAACAAAACTGCACCCAGAATTCACAACAATTCGCATATATTGAATCGAAATGGCGCATATACTAGCACGAGAGGGCATCAAATTAATGGGAGGAAATGAAGGTTAAAACGGAGCGGAATCAACATTGAAAACATCAGAAACAAAAAAAAAATGCAAGGAATAGATCTGAAGCGCAGAAAACAGAGCATCGAAACGAACCCAGATCCAAATAGAAGGAAAGGAGATCAAACGAACCTAATCAGATGGAATCACCTGGGTAGTAAAGAAAATGGATCCCGGGAGGGCGGCCTGCTCTCTTATGACAGAGAGAGAGAGGAGAGAGAGAGAGAGAGAGAGGAGAGGAAATAGGAGCGGAAAGTGCGAAGAGCTCCTGAAATCTTTGAAATGTAATTAGGTGTTTGTTGTTGAAATAATAATACGAGAAAGAAGAAACAAAGCAGCGACTAAAAAAGACAGCTCAACTTAACACGCAGTGTGTTAAGGGATTCCCTTTTTCTATTATTTTTATTTTTTATTTTTTATTTTTTATTTTTTATTTTTTCATCAGCTACCAAAGTCACCTACCTAAATAGGATTTTTTCTATTTTTTTAATTTAGTTTTCTCTGCTGGCGCACGTTAAAGTCATTCTGGAATTAAGGAAAAAATAATGATCAAGCAGACCGACCGCCCTCTCTCTCTCTCTCTCTCTCTCTCTCTCTCGGAAATCTCTCACCAAAAAATTAGCCCACGTGAGGTCGGAGGTCCTCCGCTCCGGCCTGATTTTCCAAGCATTGAAAAGACGAAGAATCTTCTAACGCGTCCGGTACTCTTTCGACTTGACGCTGCACCGTCAATTTTTTTAAACACAAATATTTCATTAATCTAAAAAAGATAGATATAAAAAGAGGGACGAGAAGCCGAATAAATTTAATTTTAATACAATAAATATAGTGCATAAAATTATAAATGAAAAATAGACAATGCACCAAATAAATCATTCTCACTTGTATTTCTCAACCACATAAAAAGAGTGATCCTCGTAAAGATAGTTTTTGTTTTGGATGAAAACAATTTATTCTCGGGATAAAATATAATTAATAAAATATTTACAGAATATAATTTAATTTAAAAAATAAATTTTAAATCTTATAAATTAAATTCAATTAAATCATAAGCTTTCGTGTCTCGTAATACAGACACAGTGGATCATATGTTTCAGTTGAGAAATAATCTCACATTGTCTGTGGATAAGATATTGGACATATTTATAAAAAAATGAACAATCATCTCTTATAAAACCGATTTTATGAAATGAGTTAGACTCATGAATTTTTTCATATCTCCCATCCAATACAATGAGTTTAATTTTTATGTTTAAGGCTTCGTTTGGTTACGGAGCTCAATTGAGTTCAGTCTAATTTTAAGTTAAATCTAACATCCAAATACTCAACTTTCAAATTATTAAATTCATCTCAACTCAAAACCTTCTTACATGTGAGATCCATAACCTTTTTTAATTTCTCATAAAAATTATTAAACTCATTTTAACATCTAAACACACTTTAAACTCAGTTTAGATGGATCCCACATAATTCTCTTCACTACTCAACTCACTATTATTCATAAAAAAACTCAACTCAACTGAACTCAAACATCCAAACGTAGCCTAAGTCCCTTTACTTCAATTATTTCAAGTTTCATTAAGTTTCGTATAAAGAAATATGTATGTACACGTATTAAAAAAAATATCCAAGTTAATAAATGCATGCTATATTAAGTGGACTTCATTGAAAACAACCTGACTTCTCTTTGATTTTGAACTAATTATTGACACAAAAAAGCAGAAACTGATTTATTTGTTTATTTTTATTAAAAGTTGAGCCATATATATATATATGAATATTGAATAATACTCGTTTTAAGGGAACAAACACCTCATACGGTGGTGCATTCTTCTTTTTATCTCTAATGAACCATTGGTTTTCAAGTTCATTATTACATTGCAAGGTTTCAGCTCCATTAATAGTATCGGATTTTATGCAATATTAATTTGGGTAAGAAATTAGGGTTGCGACGTCTAATATAGGTAAATGATTCGACTCAACCTTCTTTATTTTACTCGAGATTAGTTGATAGATCAACTTCATTTCTATGGTTGCCTGATGGAGATATCTTTGGAGGTATAAAATTTAAGAAAAATGCTTGTCTACAAATAAATCATACAAAAATAAATTTACAAACTAATATGATTTTATATTATGATATATCAAATTATAAAATTATTTTTATTATAAAGTAAATTTGATATATTAAATGAAGTCACGTTAATTTGTGAGTTTGCTTTTGTCAAAAAAAAAATGTGGATGTAACACTTTTTCAAAATCAAAACTTAGGATATATTTACGTGAATAAATATTCACAAACACCAAAATACAATTCAAAGATGTCAGGAGCTCTTCGCACTTTGATGGGTTGATTGTATATTGAATTGTACGTGTAGGGGCTGTATTTTTCAATTCATGTACATTTTCCAAACAAAAACAAGACCACACGGTGGTATTCATCTCTCTCTCTCTCCCTCTCTCTCTCCAAAAAATCTGTTGGCCATTTTCTTGGCTAAAATGGAAGTTTCGTGGCTAATAATTTAAGTGATCGGGACCACTCTATTAATTCTTGTTTTCCTTGCATTTAATTCCTTGTTTTATAAACCTTTATGGATTGGTTGGAATCTTATGGTTGCAAATAATTCTAGGGTCATTGAAGGAGTTTTTCTTTGAATTATTCAAAATATACTTGTGAAAAACTCTTTATCGATGAGAGATTTTGTTCTCTAACAATCGGTACCAATAAAAAAAATCTTTATTTTATATGTTAAATAAGAGAATATATTCACAATTTATAAACAGTTTTAAATATAATAATATTTTTGATTAAGTTTAAATTCATCAAATCAAAAATAAAATTCAAAATAATATTAATTTATTATATAATTATAAATAAATTTATACAGAAGTAACTCTATCATTTCTCGTCGAATAATATACAATAAACTTGTTTTTATATATAAAACAAAGTGATCGGTGGTCACTTCCGCTCACTGGTATGACGACAAAAAGTTCCCAAGTCGTCTTCTTCATACAGCATCATTTCCCTCTTTTCATGTGAACAGAAGCTGTAAAATGATAGGCCTGAGATGGAATTAGAGTTTTGTTACCCGTAATCCTATACACCACATATCATTTTTTTATTTTTTTGTTATTTTTATTTTTTTATTTTATTCATGTTAAATTAATTGAGTTATTCTACTCATCATTCATATACCAAATGCTTATTAAGAAAAAATAAAAATAAAAAATTATGTATGATGTATAATGTTTAGAATGATAAATAAAATTTTTCCGTATGTTTATATTGCTCCAACCAATAAACATCCAATTGGAGAAGGCTTTGAACTTGGGGTGGCGATAAAGAGAGATTTTTCTATTAAAATAAAGGAATATTTAATTTTTATTAATAATTATGGCTGAGAATATCTCAGTATGACACTTCGGTGACAACAGAAACCTAGGCAAAAAAGAGAGACACTACAGCAGCAGCCTGTCTCAACTCATGTTGCCTAAAATGGTAGTTTGACAGACAAAAACGGTGGCATAAACCCAATCCTATAAAATGGAATACCTAGGATACTTACTTCAAGTTCCTTTGCCACTAGAAACTTGGTCCGGCAATAGAACCCCTCTCTCTCTCTTCATGACTTCCCTCACTCCCTCTTTTCTCTTGCTCTATTTTATTTATTTTCGCAGAACTATTAATTATTTCTACCAACTCTATTTTGTTGTTACTTGAGAACTATTAATTATTTCTTCCACTATATTAATTTTGTTAATTCTACAGAACTTCTAGTCGTCTCTTCTCTCTGCATGCCCTACTTGATGTGTCACCACATATATATTTGTTTCTTATTGCTCTTTTGACTTATTTGCTAACTTCCTAAACTATTCTTCTTGTNAATTATAAAATTATTTTTATTATAAAGTAAATTTGATATATTAAATGAAGTCACGTTAATTTGTGAGTTTGCTTTTGTCAAAAAAAAAATGTGGATGTAACACTTTTTCAAAATCAAAACTTAGGATATATTTACGTGAATAAATATTCACAAACACCAAAATACAATTCAAAGATGTCAGGAGCTCTTCGCACTTTGATGGGTTGATTGTATATTGAATTGTACGTGTAGGGGCTGTATTTTTCAATTCATGTACATTTTCCAAACAAAAACAAGACCACACGGTGGTATTCATCTCTCTCTCTCTCCCTCTCTCTCTCCAAAAAATCTGTTGGCCATTTTCTTGGCTAAAATGGAAGTTTCGTGGCTAATAATTTAAGTGATCGGGACCACTCTATTAATTCTTGTTTTCCTTGCATTTAATTCCTTGTTTTATAAACCTTTATGGATTGGTTGGAATCTTATGGTTGCAAATAATTCTAGGGTCATTGAAGGAGTTTTTCTTTGAATTATTCAAAATATACTTGTGAAAAACTCTTTATCGATGAGAGATTTTGTTCTCTAACAATCGGTACCAATAAAAAAAATCTTTATTTTATATGTTAAATAAGAGAATATATTCACAATTTATAAACAGTTTTAAATATAATAATATTTTTGATTAAGTTTAAATTCATCAAATCAAAAATAAAATTCAAAATAATATTAATTTATTATATAATTATAAATAAATTTATACAGAAGTAACTCTATCATTTCTCGTCGAATAATATACAATAAACTTGTTTTTATATATAAAACAAAGTGATCGGTGGTCACTTCCGCTCACTGGTATGACGACAAAAAGTTCCCAAGTCGTCTTCTTCATACAGCATCATTTCCCTCTTTTCATGTGAACAGAAGCTGTAAAATGATAGGCCTGAGATGGAATTAGAGTTTTGTTACCCGTAATCCTATACACCACATATCATTTTTTTATTTTTTTGTTATTTTTATTTTTTTATTTTATTCATGTTAAATTAATTGAGTTATTCTACTCATCATTCATATACCAAATGCTTATTAAGAAAAAATAAAAATAAAAAATTATGTATGATGTATAATGTTTAGAATGATAAATAAAATTTTTCCGTATGTTTATATTGCTCCAACCAATAAACATCCAATTGGAGAAGGCTTTGAACTTGGGGTGGCGATAAAGAGAGATTTTTCTATTAAAATAAAGGAATATTTAATTTTTATTAATAATTATGGCTGAGAATATCTCAGTATGACACTTCGGTGACAACAGAAACCTAGGCAAAAAAGAGAGACACTACAGCAGCAGCCTGTCTCAACTCATGTTGCCTAAAATGGTAGTTTGACAGACAAAAACGGTGGCATAAACCCAATCCTATAAAATGGAATACCTAGGATACTTACTTCAAGTTCCTTTGCCACTAGAAACTTGGTCCGGCAATAGAACCCCTCTCTCTCTCTTCATGACTTCCCTCACTCCCTCTTTTCTCTTGCTCTATTTTATTTATTTTCGCAGAACTATTAATTATTTCTACCAACTCTATTTTGTTGTTACTTGAGAACTATTAATTATTTCTTCCACTATATTAATTTTGTTAATTCTACAGAACTTCTAGTCGTCTCTTCTCTCTGCATGCCCTACTTGATGTGTCACCACATATATATTTGTTTCTTATTGCTCTTTTGACTTATTTGCTAACTTCCTAAACTATTCTTCTTGTTTTTTAGTATTTTTACCGCAAAATTGTTGTTTACTCTTCTTGTTCCTTTTTTGCCAACCTCCTGAACTGTGTATCTTCTTGTTCTTATTCTCATTGTGTCATTACTGCTAAACTACATGTCTTATTGTTTTTATGCTTATTTACTAACCCATTGATTTGTCTTGATTCCTTCTTCCTGAGAGTTATTCATTCGTCTTAGGGCGGGAAGACAGCCACGGCCAATACGGTCGGACATCGTCTTGTGGTGAGAAGGTAGCCATTTGTCGATGACTGATCCTGCCGTGCAAAGTGACGTGGACAATAATACGATCAAACTCATCTTTTCCATGAGGTAGGCAACCAACTCATAAAAGCCATCCTACAACATATAAACAAATTGGTAGGAAACATGTGGGGGAGAGTCTTGGAGTCCAAGGAAGTTAGTTTTGAAGGATTTATATGCCTTGGACCCGTAACAATACAAGTTTGAGCTTTTGCATATGAGGAGAAATGACAAGAAAAGAAAAGGCTAGAAACAATTTGTCAATAGTTTCAATTCCATATTGGAATCAGCATGCTTTGACAGGGGGAAAAAAGAAGAAAAAAAAATCAGCATGCTTCGATTTAACAGTTGAAGAATCATAATTAAAGCACTTTCATTCATAACATGCAGCTACAAGAACCCATTTTACCATACTTGCAAAGGAAGTCGTGCCTCTATTATGGTGGCCTCGGCCTTGAGGATGTAGGTTCAATCTATATCAACAAATTAGAGTATCTCTATTATTTCCCAGCCTTTTGAAATTAAAGGAGGACCTAAAGCAAGGTAAAGCCATAAAGGAGACTAGTGTTTCATGATGAAGACATCAAATGAGAGAACACAACGAATAATTATATTGTCATCTATATATACTTTGGCAATTGAAATGCGTTCCCATAATGATGATAAAGATGCTAAAGCAACCGGTAAAGGGACACTCACTCTCTTCTTTAATCACCACAAAAAGAAAAAGGTTAACGCCCAGTGGAAGTTAAAGCGTCAAAAGAAAAAATTAAGAAAATACACTGCTGTATAATGTTTGTGAAAACAGGAACAGATATCCATACAAGTCACCCCACTGGTGTATGTCTAGAAAGGTCATGCTGCTAACATCCGAAAGGGAAATGATAAAGACAACTTTTACCATATATTATTCAATCTACCTTTGTTGCATTGTTATATAACAATAAAATATTTTCAATACAGATCAAAAAGTTGAAAATTTCAACTTTAAATTGTATTATTGTATGGAAGTGCCATATAAATAGGTTCCGTAATAATTGGATAAAACTTGTGACTATATCGTTTTTCCCAACCCAAAATGAAGAAAGAATTGCATGACTGATACATGAAAAGATTCATGATATGGCGACCCCATGAAAAACTTCTCAAGTGTCAAATAACAAATAAAGCTCAACTCCACGGTGGATGAGTTATTCATTGATGGGGGAACTAAAACAATAAGAATTGTTTTTTTTTTTTTTTATATAAGTAAGAGTAAATTTATTGATACAAATGAAATAGGTATAGCCCATATACATAGGAAGTATACAAAAGAACACCTAAAGGCATTCTAAGATCAGGAGATTAAAGACAAGAAGTCATGCACATTGTTTCCATATAGAAAAATGGCTGAAAACCAAAGCATTAAAACAAAAAAAATTTGAAGCTCCACCATTGTACACTCCCTATCAAAACACCGCTCATTTCTCTCCGACCAAATATACCACATGATGCACAACGGAATCATCTTCCATACTGTTGCCACTTGAGGACAACCTTGAAGCTCCTTCCAGTAGGCTAATAAATCCACCACCCTCAGAGACATTACCCAAGCGACGTTGACTCTTCTAAAGATCTCATCACACAGCACCCTTGTTACCTTACAATACAATAGTAAGTGGTTCACAGATTCCCCGTTCTTTTTACACAAATAGCACCAATCTACCACGACGCAACCCCTCTTCCTAAAATTATCTGTGGTCAAAATCTTCTCAAGAGCCGCAGTCTATACAAAGAAGGCCACTTTAGAAGGCACACAAGACCTCCAAATATTCTTCCAAGGGAAATAAACATTAGCTTGTGTTCTCAACAATTTGTAATACGCCTTGATTGTACACTTCTTGCTACGATTAGACCTCCACTGCATCTTATCCCCCTGTGCCATGGTGTTCCCCATAAAGTATATCAATCTGAAAATATCTGAAACAAAGG
>QEOT01005367.1:2277-26081 GCA_003123785.1 Pterocarya stenoptera
TATTTATTTTTGATGAATAAAGAAGATGAAGAATAGGATACATCTTCTTTATAATTCTTAAATGGTTAGAATACATATGTAAATTACAGTTTCTTTTCTAATACAGTTGCAAATTAATCTTCATTGAATCAAAGATAGTTACTGAGATGATCTCTCAACTGTACATGAAACCTGAACAGTTCAACTGCTGCCTTGCTATGGCATTCCACATGCCCTAATATGCTTCCAATCTCTTAAAATAGCAGCTTTTGCCAGTCTATACATATCAACTTTTAGATGCTTAATGGGATACTCCAAAACTTTCAGAATATTCCAGTGATAGTGAAAAGGTGTATGCTCTACACTTTTAAATGAGGGACGAGAAAACTAAAACTGCTACTATATTTTCTTATCCTGTATTTCACACCAACAGATCTCAGTCATTCCAGGCCGTCCTGTATCTTATATTTGTACACTATGGAGATAAAATCTACTACAGCCTGTCCATATGATATAACGTTAACCATTTAATGGCAGTGCAGCTGCTAAATCAAACTGAGAGGTAAACAATATAAACCACATAAAAGAAATCAGTGAGAGTAAAAATGAAGTGAATTGGACCAAACAATCATGATGCACTACGATGAAAGTTTTCCATAATTTTTATTCCTGGTACAAATTTTATTTTAGAAAGTTTGTCTTCCAATATTAGTCTATAGAAATTGTAAAGGTGGCTTACTGACAGAAATGCTCATCCATCAAACTTTAAAAAGCCACCCTGCCACAATTATTCAGACTAAAATTGTGAATTTGTTACATGAGTATCGTATTAGCAGTAGATTCCAAATAAAATCTCCAAGACATTCCTCCTAAGACCCTATTATGTAGGTGCGTAAGCCACACTGGACCATCTTAGGGGGCCACAGAAACCATCTTCATTATCCCACCAAAACCTTGGTTCATGTTCTTTCACATGGTTATGATATTGAGGATTACAGGTTAAAGATATGAACTCAACCTAACACCTGGCCACTATAAGGAGCCTAAGAAAAATCCTCTATATTTTACTTGCTGCTCTATGGAGTTTGGAATGCCATCCATACATGTAACAGGCAATAAGCTCTGTAATTGGACACTCACTAGAGGGTGTAATTATCTCAAAAGAGTTTCCAATTGAAGCCCTGAGTTTCTTATTAAAAAAACCAGCTAAATTGTGGTACTTCAAATTAAGGCAACTATAAATCCATAATGTAATTGGAATAAGTTAAAATTGATTCATAATACATATGCATATCAGTCATCAGACATACCTCACTAAGTATATTTACGATAGGCAGTTCACCAGAAAATTTACAATGAGTCATGAGCTTGTGGTTGTGCTCTCGCACGAATTTGGTAACAACCCATTTACCTCCATCCCTTGCGGCCATCCTGATCATCGCTTTGCACCCTTCTCGTGTAATTGGCTTCGGAGGAAGAACCCTGTCTTTTCTAAGTGTATGCTTTGCAGCACGGAATCCTTCTCTTGAACAAACAAAGTCCCTCCCTATTATAGCCGTGTTCTTTAGTGAGTGTCTGATCCGATTTGTTCTTATGGTGAAACCCATCTGCTTGGCATAATCATAATAGAAATCCCTTGCATCATCCAACGATGGAAAAGCCATCCCAATACATGGCTCCAAGCTTTCCACAGTTAAATCTCCACGGGAAGGTTCTATTAGACTCAAATGATCACTCGAAACACTGTTTAAATAACAATGCTGCAATAGCCCATCTTCTGTGGCTTCGAGTTCTCCAGAGTTTTCAACGGTTTCCTCATCAGAANTCCGGAGGGGAGAGGCAGGGGTGGGAGAATCTGGGATCCGACGGTCAGTATGGTAGGATGGACCAACGACATTGAAGCATATGATGCCTATGCAGTTGGTTTGGATTAGCTATGTTTAGATATTTAACTGAGTTTAATATTATTAGAATATTATTTTTTAATATTATTATTATTTTTAAATTATAAAAAATTAAATTTTTTATTTTATTTTATACTAAAATTTTAAAAAAATTATAATAATAAATTGAGATTTAAGATGAGAGTCCGTACTTACAAACTTACATTTTCAGAAATATTTCACCGATAGAAAGTCGAATAAAAGTTATTTGCAAATTAACTAGTTTTGATAAGATTTATTAGATTAAAATATTATTTTTATATTTCCTTTTAGAGACTTAGCAATACACCTAAAGAAAGGAAGTTTATTTATTGAGGAATATTATATATCAGTTATTATTTATTTTTATATCTTATATTTATAATTTTTTTTTATAAAATATGAAAGTATTTTTTATAATAAATAATGACTGATTAGAAAATTTTTTCTTAATTATCAGTTAGAATTGTTCTTTATTTTATAGCTCTAAGATAATTGGCGTTTATAATTTATCGCTGAAAAGATTAATAAAAAATTCTCTCTCTTTTTTTTTTTTTTTAATTTTATTTAAAGTTAGATCTACATCTAATGTACCCAGCTAAGAAACGTCAAATTGTAAACTCTTCTTACCTAATTCTTGTGGTAGACATATCACTTCACTTTTGAGATATTTTGTATGCATAATTTAATCAAAATGGGATTTATTTAGAACTGATTTTGATATTGAGACGATAAGGGATAACAAATTCGTGAATAATAGTGAAATTGATTGAGTTAAAATATTTTATAGAATTTTAGAAAAAGAAAAAAAATTAAATAAAAATACTATAAAATTATAATATTGTTATAATATTATTTTGTTTTAAAATTTGAAAAAAAATCGAATTGTTTTTTATGTGTTGTTTGAGAGTTTGAGAAAGTTATAACGATTAGATAATGATTAGATGAGAAAATTAAATATTTGAAATTAAAAAGTGTTTGGATATTGAGATTAAATAAAATAAGATGAGATGAGATGAGATGAGATTATCTTATAGTCTAAACGGATCTAGTCATTACAGTTGTGCTCAGTTTTTAGCTTTTTCCCTCTTTTTGTTTATGCTGTTCCTTTACTTATCGAGAGAATTCGAGTTTATAAATTATCCTTATAAACTTCCCAAGTATTTAACTTTAGAAGTATAGGACTTCTAATTTATATTCCTTCCTTAATCTCGTCTTTAAGCTTTGATGAAGGATGCCTATGAAACAAAAGGAGAGTATCTGAAAGCCTCCCCATCGTGCCAATGAGGAAATTCACTTATTGTTAGGTTATGTTCTCATCAAAGTCAAGAGTGGACAGTAAAGGACACGAACATATATTATTATATCATCATTGTATTATACACTCTAATATATGATAAATATTATAAAGACAATAATTTTAACATAAAATTTTTACCTTATTATGTATGCTTGCATATTGATATAAACTTGCCTGGTTTGGATACCAAAATACTCTCATCTCATCTTGGAAGAGATTTAATCCCCTCCTCTTTCGGGGCCTGCTAGACCGTATCGTGGGCCTAGGCCCAAGCCTAGCTGGATAAGCCATGGATCGAGGATTCGGCCCATTGAGATGATATGGTGATAACCACTCTAGAATCTCGGATAAGTCGTTATATGTTAACCATTTCAAAAGGCACGGAAAGTTCGTATAGCTATCACATCACTTGAATATGATAGATTAGGTGGTTATCATACTAAATAGAAGGTATTGTGGGTTCTATTTATACCCACCCAGGTACGACTATGATCTTCTACTGATTAAGAGATTCCTATTATCTTTCCTGACTTAGGCATTGGAGGAGTTCCCACGCACCCCTAAGTCTTTTCTTTCTTTGGTTGCAGGTGATTGCGTGTGTGGCAGTGTGGAACATGTCCATAACAATTGGCGCCATCTATGGGATATTTTCCTACAACCAACGTGCTTTTCACATACCCGCCACCATTGGATCCCAAACGACCAAAGACCAAGAGACATCGTCCAAAAACATGGAAATAAGACTTGCAGAGATGGATGAGATTGTGAAAAAGCTCACCACTAAAGTCAAATCACTCTGAAAGGAAAACGCAGTCCTCAAGGCGAGGAACAGACCGTTAGGGGAAGATACAACTCCTAGCCAAGCCGACAGGGTCAAGATGGAAGCACAGAGCATAGGCAGACCTCCCCATGAAAACAAGGAGATAAGGAAGATGCATCATGTGACGCCCCCAACCTCCACTTTGGATGAAACAGAGACTTAAAGCATCAAAACATGTAACACAAGATTACATACCCCCGTTTATGACAGTTAATATGTAATGCATTCTATAAATGCATTTAGCAGTATGCAATAACTGTAGCGGAATAAGGGTGACTAAATAAAACTTATATCAAAATAAGCTAAAACATCTCAAGATTATTCATAACCATCATAAGTTCAAATCATAAGGTATCATAATCTTAGTATAATTATTCTCGATAAGAAGTCTCCATGGCTAAATCAACAGCTTCATGTGTTCTAATGCATGAAGGGTTAGGGCTATAAAAGTCAAAATGAGGTATAATCTTTTGTCAAGATCTGGCTCTTCTTCAATCAATTGGATCCGCTGGTCCATTTTGTTCGTCCTCGTCGGGTCCTGACACAACTTCTATCATTTCGAGTGGAATAATAGTGGGTCCACAAGGGATGAAATTTACTTGAAATCTCAGTAAGTTAGACAACCAAAGTGCACAAAGATAAATTATGCATGATGAATGATAAATATAATATGCATGTGATGCAAAAAATAGTATGTCTCTCATCCAAATTCCTCAACATTTTTATAAAATTGAGACACATTTTCTTACAAAGAACATTTTTTTACTTTCTCATTTAAAAAACATGACATTTCGAAAGAAACATTTCATACCTCATTGCTTAAAAAAATATAATATTTTACCGTTATTAAAGCCATCATTAACATACGTATTATAGCAATACGGTTCCCCATATGCATTGTGAGCACCTGTCGGTGACTGTAGTACAACTCATATTGAAACTACGTTGTTTGCAGACTCATTCTCAATGCATTGGTAACATAACATAACATCATCATAATATCATAACATGTACACCCACCAGATGGTTAGGTGTGTTATAACATTTGACTTCAATCCGACGTTCTCTAAAAAGAACCCATTCGAAGCCCGTTGACAGTTCTTCGTCAACCTAGAGGTTACCACTCAATTTTTACTCACTTCAGAGAGAATAGAGGAGTTTCACTAGAATAATTCTCCATCCTAGCCTTTGGGGTTGTTACAAAAATTATTGTCATGCTATGTTTCAACAATGTAGTTCATGACACGTGCATATATAGCGAGCTTTCATGTAAAAAAGATATTTATATGCAATATACTAAAATGGTGAAAAGTTTACATGTCATCTAAGCAAGTAGTCATGTACTCAATGTATCATATAACATAATGTTTCATGCTCAAAATGACAATTATAACATGAATGTGACATTTATCAATAAATCATAAATAACTTATTAAAATGTAAGTTAGAGACCAACTTACAAACTACCTGAATTTGGAAAAACATAGCTGCTGTAATCAAAATTATACTAAGTTAGGATTTGAACTAATACGGAAGATGTTCATAATCAAAAAGTTTCAAAAATGGTTATTTACAAAAATATCTCTAAACTTTCAAAAATTGCCACTGAGGCCCTAATTTTTCACTATTTGTAAACGAACTGAAAATTTAACCAAATTTCATATACCTCATATTTTTCATATTATAAATCTATCTATACCATTATAATTCCAAAAATCAAAGTGGAACTAGTCCAAATACACTCAACCCGTGGCATGCACTCTAGTTGATGCCTAAATGTAATTTCAACTATTGATCCCTATGACTGCATGCATATTCAATTCCTTTAATTGTAAAAAATCACTATAATTCCCTAAAGACATGTCAAAAGCTTAATCTTAGGTGAAAAAGTTCATCCAAAACTTAATCATGGCTAAAAACCTTAATCTCTATTAAATTAGTCCTTAAGCATGCATGATATCTCTTAATCTTTTTCATAAAAAAAAGTGTTAAAACTGAAATTAAAACATGAATTTTCCTTCTTATCCCAATCACAAGGTTTTCTAAATGATCATTTACCAAGCCTAAGTAAAATAAATCAAAACTTCATAAGTTAAGCATGAATTAATCAAAACCGTGTATGCTTTGATGATCAACACAAGATAGAATTAAAACCTATCATGGCATGCTTCTAATCTCAAAATCAAACATTCAATGAATATTCTAGGACCCTAATACATCATATCAAAATATACTAAGACATGCCATAGCTAAACTTCTCACTTAAAATAATTTAAATACTTAATCCAACCTTAATGAACCCGATTTTGATTTAAGCATGGTAACTTTTTCTAAATTCATCTAAAAATCACTTCAACACTTAAAAGAAAAATATAACATGCAAACTAATATCTATGGAAAGAAAACTTACAATTTCCATGGCCCTCTAAAGCTCCCAACACAATAACTCTAAAAAACTCCCAAGAACACTCAAACCTCACCCGGTTTCTCTCTATGGCTCATTAAGGGAGGGGAAGCTCTCAAGATCTCAAGTGGAAGCTTGGAGATGAGGTGTGGATAAATGAGGGATTGGAGTGGGGTTTTTATAGGCTTCAAGAGGGGAGGGGACGTTGGCCTTGCTTCATGGTGATTGGGTGAAGTGGGCGGTGGTGAAGGAGTTTAAATTTCCAGCTTGGTTGCATCACCTTATGCATGTGAATAGTGACCAAAATCAAATGGTTTCCTTCCTTTTTAGGTGATTCCATGCAAGGAGAGGGTGCAGGTTTTGCCATGGTGCATCATTAAAAGAAAAAAAATGAAATAAAGCTTATGACATCAAGCATAGTAGCCTTCGGGTTCAAGGCTGAAATCCTTGGACAGTTTTGATCATTTCTTTGACTCACCCTCTTGTCCTCTCTTCATGGTTGTTTTATGCAAGTCATGAGTCACTCTTATAAGGCTTTTCCAAGTGGTAGAAGGTGGGGGATTGGCTGTCAAGTGATGATGAAGTGGCAGCTCAAAGGGAAGAGGTGAAGGGAGGGATGTTGCTGAGTGGTAATGGTTTGATGCCATCGGTTTTGTGGGAAATTTTTTCGTCAATTTCCTATAATAATTGGAGGGTCTCTTGGGTATTGGATGGTGATGGAGGTGGCATGAGGGTGTGGGTAATTTGAGAAAAGAAAATCAAACGAAAATGCAAGGCATTCGGTTTCCATCCAACTAGTGTTTAGGTGCATTTGGTTTTGGGTTTGGTTGTAGGAACCAATTTCGTCCACTATGACGCTCCTAAATTTTGTTTGGGATTTGATGGAACTTGAAGCGTCGAGACATGCAACACAACTTTACTTGCCCCCCGTTCATGACAATTAAGGATGCAATGCACCTAGCATGCATATAGTAATATGCAAGATTTACAGCGGATAATATTTTTTTTTAACAATACTATGTGCCAGAAGTAATATATCCCAAAACATAAACATGTTTCATAAAACTTATGTGATAGCTAGTATCCAAAAGGTTATAGTACTTATCCAACAGATCTGTAACATAAAGAATATTGGAGATAGCGCTTCCTAACTATAGTCTGGAAATAAAAACAATTGCACTAATTCGCTGAGCTATTCACGTAGCTCAACTATTATATCCAAACTGACATCCAGAAAATGGGAGTTTGGCTCCATCAAATCTTTATTTGTTCCACATTCTATTCGACCTCGTCCAATCTCCCATGTGTGAGTTCTCTAGATCCTGACACATCGTCTACCATTCCATAGTTGGGACTACCAAGTGAGATTTAATTACAAATCCCAGTAAGCAAACAGATAACTTAACATATAGGTTAAAGATATATGCATAACAATAAAAGCATGAATGCATACATGATCATTAATAAGCTTGACGTGACTTGAAATTAATAAGACGTGTACTAACATGACTTGAGCTGACATGAGAAGAACTGAACTGACGTGAACTAAAACATGACATAAAGTTGGACGTGAAATTGAACTTGAACTAAATGTGAGCTAAACTGAGACTGAACGTAAACTGAACTGAACTAGGTGTGGATTAAACTTAACTGAAAATGCTAGCTTGTGTAATTGAAATTATGCATTCTGATTAAGAAAATGGGAATACTCAAGTAGCTCCTACACCTTCGCCATGAGTATACTTTTTTGTATTTATGATAGATTATATTCCTTCACCGTAGTACTGGGCAGTGCATATGCCTTGACCGTAGTACTAGACATATCATATATTCTCCTTGATCGTAGTATAAATTAACCGATAATAAGAATTCAAATTGTACATGAAGTAATAATGCATGAAACTAAACATGAAACTTAAACTTGAAATTGACTTGACTAGATGAAAATATTGTTTTGGAGACACACTCTGCACTCGAGACATGATGTGACATGAAGCGAAAGGACAGATGACCTGACATAAGGTAATGTGACAGGTATGTGAGACATGACATACATATAAACATTTTGAAACATGACATAATATGTAACAGACAAACATTTCATGACATGGCATAACGTGTAAACAATAACATTACGTGACATGACATAACGTGCAACAAATGAAATTACATGACAAAATATATTATGTGACAGATACATATGTCATGATAGAATATAACATGCATAAGAGACATACATGATGTAGCATGGCATTTGGATAACATAAGTACATAAATAGTGGTTCCCTTATCAACATACATAAAGAGTAATCTGACAGTAAGTTAGAAGCTAACTTACAGTGATTGTTACGTTTTACGAGGCAAAGCACCAAATATGAGAAACTGTAGGTAGGAGTTCTAAATGTTAAAAGCTTAGCCACTAACAATTAAAAACATGAAGAAATGCTATCTTAGAGTCAAATTAACATTTTATCCCTAATTTAAAATTTTCACATCCTAACTTTAAAAATCATCAAAATTTACATTCCTTATGTAAATTTTGTCATAAACTCAAATATCAACTTAGAACAATTTAAAACCAAACACAACTATGAGAAATATGCTAAGGCCAAAACTTTCAAAGGCCATTTCTCTTTATTTTTGTTGCAATTTTATCCTACTCCAAGACTCATGATCAAACCAAAAAATTGCAACAAAGATCCTCACATCCAAAGTTTAAAAAGATGCTTAAAACATCCAATAAAATTATACTTCACATAATCACAAAACTCTTTAGTAAAAAGATCTAAACTTTTTAAATAAAACACAACACTTGAATCTCAAGGTTTGACCTATTTCAAAACATTTCCAAAACTCAAAAATCCAAACTTTCTTCTAACATGATCATAACACAAATCCTAAGAACTAACATACTTTGAATCAATACATAAAAGTCACCAAAAATAGCACATGAAGCACTCGGCTCCTACCCTTAGCCAAAAATAGAATTTCTTTACTAACTAGCTTTTATCAAACACTTCATGCAAGGCATTCTATGATGAGATCTTCAAACCAAAACATCATATGGTTTAAAAATGTATCCTAAAGTAGATCCAAGCATTAAACTTAAAATCATATGGCTAAAAATAATTCAAGACATGGATCTAACTAAAAACATCAAACTTTTAGCCCAACCGTATAATCTCTTGTATAAAAATTCATATTTTTGAAACCAATGTAAAAAATCTTCAAAATAACATCATAAAATGTAGATAAAAGGCTTAGGATCATAAAATAAAAATATCAAAGCCATTGGGGTAAGGTTAAACCACAAAAGACTCAAACTTTCTTAAAACAAAAACTGTTTTTCCTCTTTCAGTTTATAGATCTGAGAAAATCTTTCATCAAAAGTATTAATCATGCAAAAAATTCAATTCATATCTACGTGTTAAAAACACTCCATAAAACTTTTGGACCAATATTTGTTCATTAGCTTGGTCAAAAACTCCAAAACACACACACACTATCAAGATTATCGCCTAGATTGACCTTTACACGGTTAAAACAACTTTTGATCAATCAAAAAACCATGAAATCAAATAAAAAAGATACCCACGGAAACTAGACTCAAATAAAAATAACTTTCATGAAGAAATCATTGTGAGATGATACTTAAAAAGGTTCTAAAAATGGCACGAAAAAGCAATTGGAATCTGCATGAGAGAGCTTCTAAGGGTTTCTTTCCAAGAATGTGAGTGAAAAATGGTGAAGTGAGGGAAGTGGTGACTTGCACACCTCAAGTACTTCTAAAACGGGAGGTACGACCTTGTATAACACCTTGGGGTATGGTGATTATGTCACAAAAAGGCAAGAATAGTGGTGGTGAGTGTAGAAGGGGGGTAATGAGGTGGATTTCCCTCTCACATCATGGGACTATTTGGGGAATTCAATGGTAGAGGTTGGTCGGCCATGGGTGGGTGAAAACTTCCTCAAGAAGCTTTGCCTAGGTGGCCAAAATTCGTGGGCCTTAATGGGCCTTAAACAAGTGGGCTTCATTTGGGGTTTAAAGAGGGTTTGGTTGGGGTTTGAGATTCTATCAAGCCCAACTCAAAATTTTCTAAGCCCAAACAAATTTTCAAGGTTTAAAGGGGTAGATAATGATGTTATAACATGAATTTAAGGAATTAATAACATGTGTAAGTGATTTAATCAAGTGATTTAATATGATGCTAGAAATCGGATCAAATAGGGTTTGGAGTCCAACTTTAGGGTTTGGGGAAAACGTTTAGGGTTTTAGTTTTGACCAAGCTTTTGGGGTTTCAATTGGATTCAAACCATTTATGATTTTACTAGGGTTGAAACCCTCTTTGATTTGACAAATTTTGGATGGTTGGATGGAATAGAGTTTTGTTTAGGTGGCATGATCTCACACCTTGATTTCCTTCACAATCTATCTCATGGTTCCTCTTGGTGACAAGTATCTAATACTATTCATCAAGTGTGACTAAGATCTTGCCAAGTGTCCAAATAAAATTTCTCTAACTTAATTTGGACATTCCACATTGTGATTTTGAAAATACTGCCCTAGGTACTACTATTGAGGTTACCATTCACTTTGGAAAATTGAAGAATAAATTTTGCAATGTAAAATCCTAAATACATATACTAAACTAGCTGTGAATTCATTTATCAAAATTCAACTCCGAAGTGCCTCGAAATAAACAAAGTGAGTTTTCGAACAAGCGTTTTGTTCGAAAATTGAAAATGAGATTATTGAGCCATAAAATTCTAAATAATCAACTGAGTCTAATGACGTAGACCATATTGCATTCTGAAACTTCTAACTATCTCAAGTAAATAAAATTGCACTTCTGGCATTATAGTGAGTGGCAATACTGACTATGCTAACAAACTAAAACCTACGCGATTGGTCAATCATGAAAGCTTATGGAGTTTTCATGAGATTCCATTGAATTTCTAGAGGGCTGCTGCATCCATCCCTAAGTTTGGCTTAAGAAAGGTATTTGAGGTGCCAAAGGACAATAATGACCTTGAGAAAAAGGCACAAAAAGTCTGGGCTTTTCAGTCCATTGAACACAACAGCACACGTGTGCCGATTGGTGTGGATTTAGGATTTTGACATATCATTACCCTTAATGACATGTGTAGAGATTTATCTAGGATTCTAATATGATGATAGAATGATGAAATTGAATAATAAAACAAAAAAAAATTCAAATAAAAATGGTGAGAAATAATTTAAAAAAAAGGCTTAAAACATGGTTTTAGAGATCACTAATCATGTTGAAGTTGATCAATGCTCTTAACCCTAGTTCCAAACTCAATTTGGTTCCAAAGCAATCCTTAGGGGTGTGGGGCACAATATGAGCTTGATGAAACTAATGGTATGGTGTATGTAGGCTTCAAATAGAAGAGTGAAAATGCAAGACAAGGCTTTGGGCCTAGTTGGGCTTAAAAAGGCCATGAGTGGGAGTTGCATGGTTCATGGGCTTTAGGTGTGAGTTGATGGGAGGCCTCGGTTCTGGACTTTAAGAGGTCATGAGAGGCCTCAAGATCCACTAAGATGGGGCTTGAAATGCTTGCCTTATCATAAATGGACCATGGGTCAAATCTCATAACAAGTTAGGCCCAAAAAGCCTTATGCATTCCTCACACTTGGGCCAAGCCTTGCCCACAATGACAAACTCTTATAAGGCTTGGTTTAAGGCTTCTAAGTCTTGGCCCATAACATTCTAAAGGTTTAAAGGCCTTAAGAGTAGTACTAATGGGCTTGCTTTCTAAACCACCCATTCTTAACCCTTAAGCTTAACCACTAATGACACTAAATGCCATAATTTAATGGGTAAAAAAAATCTAATTAACTCTCTAAAATAATAATAAATCTTATGTTAAAAAAAATTATAAAGCCCAAAAATATAATATAGCATTATAAACTCATTCTAAGGAAGATTGAAGGTTAATCCTAATGGATAATTAGGCAAGGTGTTACACATCACAACCTGTGCAACCTAATGGATTAGTACGAAAAAATGGCCAAGAAGATAGGGGCATCTTCCTTGGTTAACCAGTTACTGACCAACACCAATCTGCCATACAGTGCAGAGATCATGGCGATGCCACTCCCACGAAAATTCAAAATCCCGGCGATAGACATGTACGACTGGTCTAAGGACCCGAAGGAACACCTAGAGACCTTTAAAGCTCACCTGATGCTTCATGGATTTCTTGGGGAAATCGCGTGCAGGGCCTTTCCCTTTGACCTCGAAGAGAATGGCTTGAGGATGGTGTGGAGCACTATAGCCAGATTGCATTGACAATTTAGAGGAATTGGGTCTGCAATTCCTAACTTAGTTCATGGCGAGCCGTAGGCGAAGAAGGCCCTGTATCATACCTTCAAACCATGAAACAAAGGGAAGATGAAAGGTTGAGGGCGTATATGGCACGGTTCAATAGGGAAAGAATGACGATCGACGACCAAGATGAGAAGATCATGTTGGTTGTGGCGCCCCAGCCCCCGCTTGGGATTTGACGGGAATTGAAAAGCCGGGACATGCAATACTAGGATTACCTGCCCCTTGCACATGACAGATAAGATGCAATGCACCTACTGATAACTAACAATATGCTATATATAGAACAAAAAGTCAACTATAGTCAAATTTAAAGGAAACACCAGTCATGGTACCGAAACATAAGATCCCAATACTATTACATAATTCAAAAGAGTCGTCATAGTTGATACGAGTTTCTAAAGAACTCCCAAAACACGGGACCAAAACATTAAAAGCTAAACAGAAAATCCTTCCCAAAAGTGGAATGAGTCAGAACCAGGGTCCCATCCTCAAGCAGACTTAAGAATTTTCCCCTAGACGAGGCGAACGTTATGTCCAAACCCAACTTCGTGGCTATCTCCTTAGCCTCTATGACAAAGTTCTTAGCTTGTTTGAGATGTCCTAACACAAAACTCATATCTTGCTTGAGCCTCAACATCTTCTGAGGGTCCAGTGATGAAACACCAACATCGGACTCATTGATAAAATCTACTATCTTTCGAAGTCGCTGAGCTAACACCTTAAGCAACTCTAGGGTAGATTGACAGCAAGCTTCCATAGTGAACTCATCCTCTATTATTTCACTGAGTTCATCCATACTTAGTGGTCTCGAGTACCTGGCACAACTTCTATTATTTGGAGCGATAAATGATAGTGGGTAAATACAATAGTGAGATTTCAAGAAATCTCAGTAAGTAAACAAATAACGTGCAACAGATATCATAAGCATATGCAGCAAACTTAACCATAAATGCATGGATATGAACTTATGTTTACGCATTTGACCTTTCAAGACTTCGTATATAAACATGACATTTCATAACCTTTGCTTTCATAAACATGCTTTCATCATTTCATTAACATACTTATGAGCTCGTGGTCTTTCTTGACTTATAACATAACATTGGATACCTCACGGATCTCTTATGCACCGTGTGTTCTTCGCTAGTTACCGCATCAACCATTGGCCACTTTGACCAAGGTGACTACGTCTTGACATTCATATATGGCAGCTCGCATTTCAACTTCACCGTAGGTGCACCCACTAGCTTTAGGTGAGATCCCGCTCCGGTATCCTTTTCTTTTAGGTACCATTCGAGATCCGCCGACAGTAATTCATCAACCCAAGGCTATCCCTCCATTTTAAACACTCTTGAGAAAATAGAGGAGTTTCACTAGGACATTCTCTCGTCCCAACATTTGGGGTCGTGATAAAACTTTACTTTGTAAAAAGACTCTTTTTCTTTCAAAAGAGTTTTCACAATCCCAATGCATGCGACATGACAATAAATCTTAGAACTTTCATGAGACACATGAAATGCCAAAATGCTTCATAATAACCATGAGATGCCGAAATGCTTTATCATAATAACCATAAGACATTCATGCATGCAATACGCATTGCGTTACGGCTTGAAAACATTAGAACATGCGAACATGTTCTTTTATAACAATTCAAGGCATTCATATCAATCAAAGGCATACATATCAATCATCATCATGTAAGGGCTAAAACATATAAAACCCTAACGTAACCAAACATCATTCATATCACATCAATCTTAAGACACCAATGATCATGCTTCATCCATAGGGTTGGTCGAATCCTCTCATCTTAGTAAACATGCATTCCAATCAATTTTCATGTGCTTAGAATCTTCTAATGCATTGAGCAAAGCTTTTAAAACCCTTCCTTGTGGTCATGGACAATATTTTCATTAGTTTAGTCCCATACTAAAAACGTTTGAGTGACAACCATTCATGTATAAACAAACTTTGTACAACCCGAACCCTAGCATGGCATTCTTACTCCCTTTTTCATATCATACACATATTCCTTAGACCATTTTAATCATGCTTTAAAAGTCATAATAACAGAAATTCACAACACATGGAAGAAAATCAAAGTCACAAACAACCATACAAAACCAAATCAACCAACAAGTTCACAAGCCATATGCATAAAATATCCAAGTACAAGTTAGAGGTGTACTTACAAAAATCTAAAATATGTGTTTATGGCAATCAAGCTGAAAATCACATATAATACTAGTTAGGATCATTGCTCATGAAAATCCTAACCCATGTGTTCATGTGTAGTGCTTCTTACACCCTTTTCTTTCCAAAAAAACTCCAAGTTTTTGGACCATTCCCTCTTGAATCCAAAACTTGCCTTCCAATAAAAACCCTAGCTACAGCTCACTAGTGTCGTGACCCTCTTTCCTCAAAACACCATGTTTTAGAGCTTAAAGATAAGTAGGGTTACATTATCTTTCTTGAAAAACCCTAATCTAACCATGTGAGTGTAGGCGTGGTTCATGTGGAATAACCTTTCAAAATATGAGCTAAATCCACCTAACTCAAGTGTGTGGATGTTAGAGCATAACTTCTAGATTAACTATGCTTAAACCGAATCTTCCTCTCCCTTCAATCCATGCATGTGTGTAGTAAGGGAAATGTTGCTTCATACCTTCTAGTCTCTCCTCTTGAAAATATCTCCTAGCTTTGCTTAACTTCCAAGTGATGTTTGAATGAGAAGAAAGTATGGTGGAGAGTGTTTGGATGGTGAGAAAATGATGGAAACTTGGGAGGAAATGTGTAGGGACCAAAAATCACAAGAGAAGCATAAAAATGGCCAAAGGTTCTAGGGTTTTTAGTTTGTCCCCTTTTATAGACATTTCACAAGCCTTTGAATGAAACAATTCTCATGTATGGATGCCAAGTGGCGTGCAGCCTTATGACCTCTTCCCATAGCTCCTCATTTGATTATATTGGGAACCAAAAGCATCATTTCCTACAAGTGGCGTCTCCCTCTTCCAAAACTGAATCCACCTTCCTCATTTGTCCTTCATTTCATGTCTTGGTTCGATGTATCTTATGGCTAAAATGTCTTTTACTAAACTCAAATCCTCTTCAATCTCTTATATGTGTGCATGAGTGCAAAGTGGCAAGTGAGGAGTGTGCGTGTAAGTGCATGGATTGCCGAACCCCTTGCTCTTCCCTAAGAGATCTTCTTTTCACCATACTTTTGGACAAGCATGTGATTAGTCCCTTTTTGCACCAAAAACCATGCCCTAGCTGTCCACCTCAAGGGGTTTTTACACAAAAATGTTCTTCTAGAAGCCCTTAGGCTTGTAGCCTTTTTCCAGCCTTGATTTTGCTCCTTTCCAAGAAAACCTTTTTACCTACCTTCATGCATAGAAGACACATGGCAAAAAAGCAAATCTCTTTTCCTTCTCCATTGTAGTCGTCCATGGCCTCTTGGCCTTCCCTAGTTCCACTTTCCCATAATTCTAATCATTTCCTTCTAGGTTCATTCCTCCATAGTGACATGTGTCAAAAGCTTTCTTCCACAAGCAAAGACCTACATGCATGTGTGACACATGGCATAAAGTGCTAGATTTTCCTATGGTAGGCGTGTAAGCCAAACCCTTGCTCCTTCTCACTTCTCTTCCCTTATTCCCATCTATATTCATCAAGTCCTATACATAACCTCATTGGACAACAAGTATCATGCATCAACCTTAAGTTAGGCGTGAGCCCTAATTTCATTACAAAGGCCAACACTCTCATGGGCTAAGAGAAAAGAAATTTTTTTTTTACATAAAAGTCTAGAAAGTCTTGGTCGTCACATTGGCAGCTTTATTGGGGGGAATTTGGCCGAGAAGCCCCTTATGGCTAAACTGGCAAGGAAACCCATTCCACTATGCAAGAGTTCACGGACAGGGCAGAAGATTTCGTCAATGCCGAAGATACGCTGCTAGCCCTAATGGCACCGAAGGGAATAAAGCGACAAAAGGGACAAGCAGCGACATGGGGGTCAAAGAGAGATCGGGAAGGTAGCCCGAAGGCAAGAAGAGGCCAACACGAAGGAAGGCAAGAAACAACGGCTCACGTGGGGTGCCACAATGGCCCTTATGTGCATTACTCCAGCATGCATAGCCAAGATAAAGCCCGAGAAACTAGGCATGGTGAAGAGCAGGGGCGTCAGACCCAAAAGTTTTGCAGTTACCACAATGCAAGTGGACATAGGATTAAGGACTGCCATACATTGAAACAAAATATTGAAGAGATGAAGGCAATGGCAACCTTGAGCACATTGTCGCTCGAAACACCACTCCACCACGGCGTCTAGGTGACAGGAGGCATGAGTGCAAACGCCAACGAAGCGAAAGCCCAAGGAGAGGAGGCTCACTAAGAAGAGGGAGGAGGTCCCAAGAGTCATGAGACCGATCTCCTAGGAAGGATGTAAACTGAGGGAACTCGCCATTGGGAGAGATATGCATGATCGCCGGGGGATACACGGGGGGGCAGGCGAAGAGTGTATGCTAGGTGGGCAAGATATGAGGAAGTCTACAATGTAGGGAGACCGGTAGCCTCAAGTACAGGTTTTGCCTGCTATCTCATTTGACAACGATGATTGTAGGGGTAGTCTACCGGCATGATGATGCATTGGTTGTAACGATGTTAGTAGCAAATTATACTACATGAAGGATACTAATTGATCATGGAAGTTCAGCTAACATCGTATTCTGGGACACGTTTTTGAAGATGGGAATAAGTTTGCACCAACTGTGTCCATCACCAACTATTTGAAAGGGTTCACTGATAGGCAATGCAGCCCATGGGATCTATCACCTTACCAATATCGGTAGGAACAGAACCCCACGTCTCCACCATCATGACAGACTTTCTCATTGTGAGAACATGATCAGCATACAACACAATCGTGGGTTGGCCTACACTAAATACCATGAGGGCGATCACCTCTACCTATCATTTAAAAATGAAGTTCCCAATGAAAATAGGGATATGAGAAGTTCGTGGTGAGCAAGTGCTTGCCTGGGAGTGATACATGCAAGAACTCAGGCAAGGAGAAAGAGAGGTGAAGACAGTTGAGATCCCGCTCTCTCCACCAAAAGTACTGATGATTGAAGCAGAGATAAGGGATGAAGATGCTTTGAAGTAGGGAGAAGTCGATGAGCCATTGAAACTCGTCATTCACGACCCAGCCGAACTGGAAACACTGTAAAGATTGGGACAAGGATAGCGAGCAAAGAAAGGCGACAGTTGAAGAAGCTCCTCACCAAGTATAAGGATGTCTTCACATGGAGACACAAAGACATGCTCAGAATTGACGAGAAAGTTATAAAGCATCGGTTGAACGTCAGCCGAGATGCACGATCAATCAGACAGAAGAAAAGGAGTTTTAGCTTTGAAAAGTGCAAAATGATTGCAGAAGAGGTAGTCCAACTGTTGGCAGCAGGATTCATTAAAGAAATCCAGTATCCTGATTGGCTGTCGCATGTGGTGTTGGTAAAGAAATCCAACGGGAAATGGCACATGTGTGTAGATTTTATGGACCTTAATAAGGCCTACCACAAAGAAAACTTTCCCATTTCGCAGATAGACTTGATTGTTGATGCTACAACGGTGTGATGAGTGTACGAAAGTGCACTCTAAATATCCTATTATTGGACTATAATGCTAAAATGTGAATAGAAATTATAGGAATTAATGTGTATTATTGAATTGAGTTTCTATTTATTTTGAGATACTCCTAAGCAGATTTTTATGTTTAATTTCAGGGACTATAAAAGAGTAAGTAAAAAAGACCCAGTCAAATCCAAAGGACTTTCAAATGGGCAAGAGTTGGAACAACCTAAGAATTTTCAATGAGTGTAGGACTCTTCAAATAAGGATAATGATGGGATTTAAGAGTAATTCGGATCAAGAGAAATAGTCAGAGTCCAACATGCTCTAGGAGACTGTCTGGATATACTTTAGTATTTCGACCATAACTTTCTACTCACATATCGGATTGATTCAATTCTAGATACGTTGGAAAGCTAACTTAAAGGGCTGCGACTTTGTCTCTAATACAAATTTCCAAATTTGAATTCTTGAAGTGCGTACGTGGCTGCCAAGATAAGTCTCAAGATTTAGGCGATTTTTCTATGCGAGAATCATGAAGATATTAGGGTTTCTTTTCTACCCTATATAAGGATATCATTAGGAGGCTGAAGGAGGAAGAAAAAGAGAGAGGAATTTAATTCTCATGTCTGCCGTTTGCTTTACCTTTCTCTTGAGATTTTTGTTGTCCATTATATTTATGGGTAACTAAATTCTCAAGTAGGGCTAGGGATGAACTTGCACATTAGATGGTATTGGTAATTTATTTTTGATTTATGTATTTGATTTTCAATTACTAAAACGCTTTTGTTTTATCATTCTCAATTCATCGTTGATGTTCTCTTCTCCGAATAATCATAGAATTTATTCTGTTTATGGATTCAGTCATACTTTTTCTATTGAATGGATTAGTTCTTTGATTATGTTTGGATCAATTATTTATCTATATTGATTTAATTCTTTGCTGCAATATCGCTCCCAAAGTATATTGTCGTCGTAGGATTTTCTCAATAGTGATAATAATTTACGTATTTTAAAAGTGGTGAATGATTTTTCAAAGGGTTATATTTGTTTTAATCTTGGTTTATAAATATATATCTTCCGATTGAAAATTTTGGGAATTGAGTTTCCAATTGAGTTATCCAATGAATCAAGAATAATTAAAATACCGGATTTGTGCAAGGGATTCCTGACCCTCTACTGTTTGTCAAATTTAAGTACTTTTTCCGTTAATCACTTTGCTTCACTTTAATTTACGTTTAAAATTAATCTTTGTTCTCCATTGATCATTTAATATTTTTTTCTTAGTTTCTTTGTATTCTTCTACTATTTTTTTAATTTGTCTCTCTGTGGAATCGACACCCCAAAGCTTTGCTACAACTACCGCGTTATTCTTTGGGCGTAATCAGGTCACAGGATGCTAGGTTTCATGGATGCCTACTCCAGATACAATCAAATCCGGATGGGCCAGACCAACTTGGAGAAGATTGCTTTTATAACGGACTGAGTGTTATACTACTACAAGGTCATGCCTTTTAGCCTGAAAAAATGAAGGAGCAACGCACTAGAGGTTGGTGAATAGGATGTTCAAACAACAATTAGGCCGAAATATGGAAGTTTATGTAGACAACCTGCTAGTGAAAAGCATGGAGTTCAGACAACATGTGGAGGACTTGAGGGAAGCTTTCGGAGTATTACGCCAGTATAGGATGAAGCTCAACCCAACAAAGTGTTTGTTTGGAGTGCAGTCGGGAAAATTTCTAGGATTCATGGTGTCAAAAAGGGGTATTTAGGCAAACCCCAAAAAGTTACAGGCAATCATTGAAATGAATCACCCACGAGTTTGAATGAGGTACGAAAGCTGGCGGGAAAGATAGAGGCTCTCAACTAGTTTGTGTCTCGTTCAACAGATAAGTATCTCCCCTTCTTCCAGGTCTCAAAGAAAGTCCAGGACTGGGACGCCAAATGCGAGGAAGCATTTACATAGCTGAATGATTATCGGGCGCATCCCCCACTGCTCAGCCAAACCAAATTGGGGGAGTCTTTGTTGTTGCACCTAGCCGCGACTCTAGACGCTGTATCTGTCGCATTGATAAGGAGGAAGGAAAGTTGTAGAAGCCTATATATTACATTAGTAGAGCTCTAACAGGAGCTGAAATGCAATACCCAAAGATAAAATTGATCACCTTTGTTGTTGTAACATCCCATGAGAGTTGTTATGGTGGCACCCTTACAAAGGGTGCTACAACGACCCGACACCTCAGGCTGACTAATCAAGTGTCCCATCTAAGTCAGCGAGTACAACGTGAGCTATGTTCCCAGAACAGCCGTAAAAGGGAAAATCCTGGCTGATTTTGTAGTGGAGCTGACGAACTTTCAAGAAGAGGTACTAATAGCCCCTAATGGGGAGTCATGGCAAGTATACGTGGATGGATCATCTTGCTGAACAGGAGGAATATGCATGCATATGATAACAGATGAGGGGGTAGAGACGCACCATGCAATAACATTAAACTTCAAAGTGACAATTAATGAAGCTGAATATGAAGCAGTGCTAGTAGGGCTAGCTATAGTAGAGATCTCGGGAGGGAAGGAGGTCGAAATGAGGGCAGACTCATAAGTTGTGGTTGGCCAGGTAATAGGAGAGTATTTGATGAAGGTTGAAAAATTAATAAAATATCTCCATCAGGTACATGAGGGTCTTAGCCGCCTTCTATATTTCCTGATCAAGTGCATCCCGCGGCATGACAGCTGGAAAGCTAACTGATTAGCACAAACAACCTCAACAAAATAAAAAAAGGCTTTACCATGGGAAGTCAACACCCGAGCCGTCGACACTCCATCTATAGGAATTGAGATTTTGGAGGTAGGGAAAGGCACATCGGAGTGGGCGGACGACATAGTCAGATACCTAGAAACTAGGTACTGGGAACCTCCCCACCCCCCGAGAAAAGGAGAGGGAGGGAAAAAATAGGGCTACCCGTTTCACCATGATGGACGGGATATTATACAAATGAGGGTTCTTGATGCCACTATTAAGGTGCTTTTCGAAAGAAGAACTACGTCATGGAGGAAGTGCACGAAGGAATATGTAGAAACCACTCGGAGGGGAGAGCCCTTGCAGTAAAGGTCATGAGAACGAGGTAGTATTGGTTGAACGCCATTAATAAAAGGCTAGAGAATTTGTCAAAAGATGTGTCCAGTGCTAGTTGCATGCACCAATCTCGAGCAGGCTGCCCGAAAGGTTGAAATCAATTGTCTCCCTTGGTCGTTTGCTCAGTGGGGTGTAGATCTAGTTGGCCCTATGCCACCAAGTAAGGGAGGAAATAAGTTTATCATCGTCGTTGTCAATTATTTCATGAAGTGGGCTGAAGTTGAAGCGATGGCAACCGTGACCACCCAAAGTCTTACTAAGTTCCTGTGGAAGGCAATAATATGTAGGTTCGAGATACCACAAAGCGTTATATCTGACAATGGTAAACAATTTGATTTCGAACATTATCGTAGGTGGTGCATCGAACTTGAGATCAAGGTAAAATACTTGTCTTTGGGGCATCCACAGGCCAAGGGACAAGTTGAAGCAACCAGCAAGACTATTGTGGGAACATTGAAGAAGACGGTAGGAGAGAAAATGGGACTTGAATGGATGAACTCCCTGGAATATTATGGGTGTATAGAAAAATGACAAAAACCTTAATCGAGCAAAACACCTTTCGCCATGGCCTACGAAAGCAAAGCAGTAATACCAGTTGAGGTTTGGTTGCCAAGCCATAGAATGAGATATTTTGAAAGAGAGGCAAATAACAAGAAGCTGGAAGAAAATTTAGATCTATTGAAGGAGGTGAGGACAGATGCCGAAGCCAGGGTAGTAGCTTGAACAAGGAAGACGGAGCAATACTTCAATAAGAGGGTAAGACCGAGGTCCTTCAAGGTGGGTGACCTAGTCCTTAAAGAAATCGGATTAACCACAGCAAAAGAAGGAAAACTTGGCCGATGATGGGAAGGGGTTGTACATCATGATAGCTAGTCATCGCCCTAGAGCCTATCATCTCAAGGATGCCACGAGGTGTGAGCTACCTCACCCTTGGAATGCGAAGCACTTAAGAAATGACTTTGTTTAGTTCATGAGGTAATAATCTCGGTACAATGAATAAACTTGTTTTTTCGCAAGCATTTTTTGTCTCATTATTCTACACTCTCAATGCCAGAGTTATGCGGTTGAGGCATCTTCTCGCTACACTCATTGCCAAGAGTTACGTGGTCGAGGCACCCTCTCGCTACACTCTCATCGCCAAGAGTTATGTCGTCGAGGCACCCTCTCGCTACGCTCTCATTGCCAAGAGTTACACTATCAAGACACCCTCCCGCTACACTCCCATCATCAGAGTTACGCAGTTGAGGCATCCTTCTGCTACACTCTCATCGCCAAGAGTTAAGCGGTTGAGGCACCCTCTCGCTACACTGTCATCGCCAAGAGTTACGTTGTCGAGGCACCCTTCGGCTACACTGCCATCACCAGAGTTATGCGGTCAAGGCATCCTCCTACTGCACTCAACGTCAGTGTTGCGTGGTCGAGGCACCCTCCTGCTACACTCTCAATGCCATGAGTTACGCGGACGAGGCACCCACCTACTATACTCTCAACGCCATGAGTTAGGCAGACGAGGCATCCTCCCGTTTCACTCATTGCAAGAGTTAATGGTAGAGGCACCCTCCCGCTACACTCTCATCGCCAGGAGTTATGCTGTCGAGGTACCCTCCCGCTACACTCCCATCACCAAAGTTACGTGGTCTAGGCATCATCTTGCTACACTCTCATCGCCAAGAGTTACGCAGTCGAGGCATCCTCCCGTTGCACTCATTGCCAGCGTACGTGGTCAAGGCACCCTCCCACTACACTCTCATCACCCTCCCCCTACATTCTCATCTCCAAGAGTTATGCAGTCGAGCCATCCTCCCGCTACACTCATCGCTAGAGTTATGAGGTCGAGCCATCCTCCTGTTACACTCATCGTCAAAGTTATGCGGTCGAGGCATCCTCT
This sequence comes from Pterocarya stenoptera, assembly GCA_003123785.1. NCBI lineage: Eukaryota > Viridiplantae > Streptophyta > Magnoliopsida > Fagales > Juglandaceae > Pterocarya > Pterocarya stenoptera. The sequence goes on from QEOT01005367.1 coordinate 25,708, forward strand.
CGCGACACTCATAACCAGAGTTACGCTGTTGAGACAACCTTCCACTACACTTTCATCTCTAAGAGTTACGTGGTCAAGGCATCCTCCCACTACACTCATCGCTTGAGTTACACGGTTGAGGCATCCTCCCACTACACTTATCACTAGAGTTATGCAGTCGAGGCATCCTCCCACGACTCTCATTGCCAGAGTTACGCAGTCAAGGCATCCTCCCGTGACACTCATTGCCAGAGTTACGTGGTTGAGGTACCTTCCCGCTACACTCTCAACGCCAAGAGTTGCGTGGTCGAGGCACCCTCCCGCTACTCTCCCATCACTAGAGTTACGCGATCGATGCACCCTCCCACTACACTCATCGCTTGAGTTACACGATC
>QEOT01005367.1:43840-62107 GCA_003123785.1 Pterocarya stenoptera
GGTTGGGCCAAGTCTAGTTGAAACCGTCTTCCATGCAGGTCGGGCCCAAATTTGATCGCACCAGGTCTCTGTGCAGCCCTACGAGTACCCTCTGTCCTTCTTAGAAGTAGTGACTCGATGGGCTACCTCAGTCCATTATTTCCGATCCAGATGTGAAATTTATTAGCTTTTCATGGAAGACATTACGGGCTAAATTTGCTACCAAACAAGCTTGTTGCGTTGTTTGGTTACAAATCATCATTCCTCTTGGGATATTATACCATCTCATGCTGACTTTGCATATAATTATTAAGAATATAATATAAATAATTAAATTTATATATTTCTATCAGTTTAATCTTTTAGGACAAGTGATGATTTTTACGTTATATCAAAATAGAGGTCTTGAGTTCACTCATTGATGAACTTATTGAGAGCAAATCTGACCCACACGTGGAGGAGTGTTACGAATATAATACAAATAATTAAATTTACATATTCTCATAAGTTTAAGGTCTCATTTGGATGGTGAGATGAGATGAGATAATCTATGAATAGTAGTTCAATGGTTTGTGAATGATAGTGAAATAGTTTGAGTTAATATGTTTTATGTGATTTTAGAAAATAAGAGAGAAAAAGTTGAATAAAATATTATTAGAATATAATATTTTAATATTATTTTTATTTTGAGATTTGAAAAAGTTGAATTATTTTTTATATTTTTCTTTTAAGTTTGGAAAATTTGTAATTATTAAGTAATCATTATATGAAAAAGTTAAATATCTAAAATTAAAAAGTGTTTGCTACCGTTTGTATGGCAAACGGTGTCCCTCTTCTTGTACCCTTGAATCCACAAGTACCAGCGGAGGACCAAGAAATTACCCAACCCCGTACATTTGTAACAGTCACAATGGTATTGTTGAAACTTGCTTGAACATGAATAACTCCTTTTGGTATTCTACACGCACTCTTACGTAAACCAATAAGCCCATTCCTATGTGAACCAATTCTTGGTATAGGTTTTGCCATATTTTATCATCTCATAAATATAAGTCAGAGATATATAGATATATCCATTTCATGTCAAAACGGATCCTTTCTTTTTCTTTTTTATTTGCATATCCAGTCCCTTACAAAGTCTCTTTTATTTTAGAAAGATTATCCTTGTCTTTGTTTATGTCTCGGATTGGTACAAATTACTATAATTCGTCCCCGTCTACGGATCAGTCGACATTTTTCACAAATTTTACGAACAGAGGCTCTTATTTTCATATTTGTCATTCCTTAACTTAATTTCTAATTTACTTATTGGAAGAAAATAAGTTTCTTGAAATTTTGAACTTTCGAATTGTATCTCTTCGAAAGCAATATTGAAGTTGAAAAAATAAATCAACTAATCGTTTGAATCCTTGTTTATAGAACTTTTCAACAAGATAGTGCTTTTGTTAACTCTCTCAAAATGGAATCTATTTCAAACATATATGCCATGGTTACTTATTTCGACAGGGTACAAATATCTCAATTGGATATTTTTAGATACTTTTTCAAACCTACTGCCGATACTAAGTAGCAGGCAAAATTTTGTATCCATTTTTCATGATATTATGCATGGATCAAATATATCATGGCGAATTCTTTAGAAAAGATTGTGGAAGACACAATGGAATCAGATAAGTGAGATTTCAAGTAAGTGTTTACATAATTTTTTTCTGTCCGCAGAAATGATTCATCGAGTAAAAATCCATTCTTCGGATTTGATTTTTACTTTGATAACATTTGGTAACATAAGATTTAATTGTAAAAAATAAAAAAGAGTCAATTCTTTCTTCCGCGAAATTCAAATTAGGCAAAGGGAATAAAACGAGAATTTCACGTTCCCTTCTTATGGGTATTGAGATAAGATGGGATGAGTTAGAATGACTTTGTTATTCAAACCAAGACTAAGTTTATGGAACAAATGGTAATTTTCACAATAATAGCTCTGTGAATAGAAGTACAGGCCTTTTTCCATTTGAAGTAGTCACTGGAAAACAACCCTATGTGCTTCTTGATCTTGTTCAATTACCCCAGCCTCATTGAACAAGTGCAGAAGCATTTAGTTTTTTCTCAACACACGTAGTCAGCCCACACTTTCGTCCATTAGCAACTTATCCTCAATGATGAGCAATACAATATATATATATATATTTATAAACAATGCATACTATTTTATTCATCAAAAAAGAGATTACATCATTGCATCATGCCAGATGACTTGTGAAACAATTTCTAGGAAAGAGTCCCACCAAATCACTAGATCATCTATATGCCATGAATGTCTAGCCAAACAATGGGCAACAACATTGGCCATATGGCCTTTATGCTGGACTATAAACGAGTAGTATACGAGTGGTAGGAGGATAGTAAGTCTATCATTATCATTTTCATTTACCCTTATAGTATATTAGATATTTGAATGACGATAAGTTGGAGAAATTTTAATAGTACTGTGGAGGTGAGATACCTTTGACATTTATTTATTACAATAGAAAAGTAAAAAAAAAATAGCGTTTTCATCCCGAAATATTTTTGGGACAAAAACAAATCGTCCCACGATCGTCCTAGTTGTTGTGAAACAACAACGACAAATAAGTGAAAGTAAACACAAGCAAATCAATCACATGATACAAATTAATGTGGTTCAGTAATGTGCCCACGTCCACAGAGCTGTAAAGAATTTTATTATACTGAAAAGTCACAAATTACACTTTGGGGTGAAATCTCACTGTGCAGAACACTCAGGGCGTACTAAATTATTCATTAAGTACATATTTTTAGTGTCACACGGTAGAAATCCTAATTTTTACTTTTCTGCATTATTCATTCAAGCGGAGTGTGGAGTGCGCCGCGAGTGAGATCTTTGTCCGATGCTTGTTTCAGATACCTGTTGAGCGAGACACCAACAAAACCAGGCATAACAAAGCTAACACCAATATTGTTGTCCCAAAATATTATTTAGGATGAAAATTTGAATTTTGTCCCAAAAAGTACTTTTTGGGACTAAATGAAACCTTTCAATGGCGTTCGAATGTAAAGCTTATTCTAGGATGATTAATTTTCATCCCATAAGGATGTTTGAATGGTTAATTGATTACGTTCGACCAAAAACTATGTTCGAATGCATTGCGTTGAGTGGTCGATCGAATTCTAATACATTCAAACAGGAGAAATGTTCAACTGTTAAATTGATTGTTCGATTGTCAAAGTATGTTCGAACATTGCGGTAAGTGATTGATCGAATTTTAATACGTTCGAACGTATTATTAGGGAGAAATGTTTGAACGTTCAATATAGTGTTCGAACGTAGACGTAATGTTTGATGTTGTAAAAAATCATTCGAACACTATTTACATTCAAATGTTGTACCTATGTTCGAACACTAGTTACGATGTACATTTGAATGTTCTACGCACTCGTTCAAATGGTTAGAATATATCTTCGAACAATTTGAGGGTGTTCGGACAGTAGGAATTATTTTTATCTAATAAAAAACTTAAATAGACATGCATATTATCTTAAAAACTAAATTATAATTTGTTCAACAAACCTAAAAAGTAGTCTGTGACATCCCAGACTTTAATAAGAAACCTTGTTCATATTTCAAATGGATGTTATTTTGCTTATGGATTTTTGGCTAAGTATTGGGAGAGTTCTTTAGGCCACTTTCTATTTTATGTTGGATTTGGATCTTAGAGTGGGAAGCTAGAAAGCCCACAAGAGGGAAATAGAAGAGAAAAGGTCCATGGAATTCGGCCCATAAGGGTATTGGCTTTGGAAGGCCCAAGTTGAGCTATTGGATAAGGAGGGGGTGCCACTTGGCATAGGGAATGAGTTTTTGGTCTTTTTGGAAAAAGGACTAAAGTGACACTTGTCAAACATGTATTGGAACCTTGGAAGAAAAAGTGGAAGAGGCAGAAAGGACCTAGGGTTTCGGATTGGAAGGTGTTGGGCACCACTTTTGCAAGGCACAAACTTCTAAATTGGACACATGTCAAGCTTGGGACAAAAGTGACTTTTTAGAGTTCCAAGATACGTCATATTTGGGAAGACAAAAAGTATGTTCTAGAAGGCTTTTTGTAAGAGAAATGGAGCTTATGACCGACAGCTACAAGGGGAGAAGAAGGGATCCAAGAAGTGACTTAGGGAATGACACAAAAGTCACCTCAAGTGATGTGATGACCCGAACTTGCCTAAGCATGGCCCATAGATCTTATTCATAGTTGCCATGGTATTTTGAGAGCTCTAACTATTTTGGAAAGCCTAAATGTCTTTGAATTAGCAAATTGAGCCCAAGAGAGGAGTAACCGCTTTGTAATTTTTGGCCCTATTTAGAAACCCAGGCCCAATGGCTTTAGGCCCATGACCCAAATTTTAGTCACTAGTGCCATGTGTCATGTAAGTGCTACATTATGAATCTAGACTTGATAATGGGATAAGGGGGAGAGAGAAGTGTAGGAAAGGACCAAGAAGTGTCTTGCACGCCTACCCTAGAGGAATTGCCACTTGTCAACATGCTAGAAACCTTCTAGATGAATCAAGGGACAAAAGGAACCTAGGAAGACTAAGGGATTTTCAGCTAGCCCATCTTCCCACATGCCTAGACCTTTGTCTTGGCCCAATTTCGATTTCTTGGAAAAGGAAGCCTAGGGAAGAGAAATAGAGCTTTTCTAGAAAATTTGCATGGGGAACCAAAAGGGGGCACAAAGGATTTCAAATTTCGTCAGTTTTTGCCAAGTGTCAAGCATGCACTAAGCTTCTAGAAGATTAGATGAATGGACTCTTGTATCAAAGGACAAATATGCCCTTAGGGTTTCGGTTAACACACTCCCAAGCACCCCATTCACTTGCTACTTGTCACTTATACTATTCTTAGACCAATGGCACATGAGAAGTCACCTAGGGAATGAGTATTATGAAGATGAAGCATCAACTTGGAAAATGGAAGAAGGAGTGGACAGCTAGGGCAATGGCACACGCCCAATGCCACTTGTCACCCATGCCAAAGGTTGCTTGTTGGGAGAAGGAAGAGGTATGAGAGGTTTTACAAAAGTACCCTTGAAGAGATACTCACTTGCTTAAGAAAAGAGAGGGCATAAAAGGAAAAAGAAAGGGTTTCGACCAAGGGAAGAAAAACCCACATGCCACCCCAAGCTTCTTGTCTTCCCAATGAAATCCAATGATGTGGAACACCAAGGGACATTTCAGCTAAAGAGGAAAAGGAAGAAGGAGAGGCCACTTTCTTGCATGCAATGGACTTCAAACAACCAATGAAGGATTGAGGAAAATTCTATAAAAAGGGAGAGGAGTCACACGCCCAAAGGCTTTCTTCTTTTGTCATTTTCGGATTTTACATGCTCTCATTCTCTCCACACTCTCTTACACGATCACTTAGAGATTTCCCTCCACTTTCTCACATTTTCTCTCGGTTTGCTTCCAACCAAACAGGAGGATTCCTTTTCAAGAAAGGATTTTGGCACTCAAGACCAAGAAAGGTAAGAATCAGTTTTTCTCCTAGTTTCACACACAAGTCACTTTCTCAATCCAAAACGTGAGATTCAAGTCTCATAAAATTTCGAGAATGATAGAACCCACACACACTTTCTACCCATTTTCTTGAAAAATGACTTCAGGTTTTTAAGAAAACCCTTGAAGCCGAATGGTGGGGGGGAGTTCATCCTCTATATTTTTGGCCACACATGTATTTTCACTCTTGTTCGAGTTTAGTCGAAGACACAAGGAAGTTGAAGGGTTTCTTGATTCAAAACCCTAGAAGCCGATTGGTTTGGCATTTCTTCAACCTTAGTGATAACCCTAGAAACCCTCGCACACTCAAGAACATGGATTAGGGTTTTGGAACCCTATTTCTAACAAGTTATATCTCGATTTACAGCTTGCTATTTGTTTGATTTCGTGAAATTTTGTAAGTATGCACTCAACTTACTCTTGGTTAATACTTGTATATATTTGTGTAAATTCTTTCATTGTTGTGTTTGCTTTGTTTGTTATCTCTTGATTGTTTTTTATTTATTATGCTAATATGATCTTGAGTAAATCTATGGAAGGAATTATATGCTTTGAATTTGTGATGAAAATGCAATGAGATACTCCTATAAGTTTCAGTTTTTACTAGATTAAGGTTGATGGTTTATGCAACATGATATTTTGGTTTGAATATGTCTTGGAAGTTTCGGACCTTAGTCTAAATCTATGATTTCATGCTTTGTTTAACCATGCCTTGATTTCTATATTATATGCTTGAATTTTGGAACATGTATAAGTGATGATTCTTTATATTTTTGTGCTTATGTGTTTCGGCCTAAGCAAGTTCTCGTGATTCCATGTATGCGTTTTGATGTCTCATGTGTTTCGTGTTATCATGTAATGAATTGAACATGTCATACTTAGTTATTTCATGCACGACATTCCATATGTCACATGTCAAGTGTAAGCACGTATGTCTTAAGTCTCATGTCACATGCATTTGAGGAAAAATGTTTTCAAAAAGTATTTCAATGGAAAGAGTCTAAATGTTTTATCACGGCCCCAAGTGCTAGGACAGGAGAATATCCTAGTGGAACTCCTTTGTCCACTCTGAAGTGCTTAAGAATGGAGTGGTAACTCCTGAGTCGATGAAGAACATTCGACGAGCCTCGAATGGATTCCTTTTAAAGAATGTCGAAGCAAGAAAGCACCTAACGTTAGTGGGTGCATAAGGCATGTAACCCGACGAAGTAAGGTCAAGTTAATATGATTATCTATTTATGACGTATTCATCACGGTGCACAAACTGTTGATGGTGCGGTAACTAGCAAGAACACGCGGTGCAAAGGAGAATCCTGTTGTGTCCACCTTATGAACAAGAATAAGAGCTCATAAGATAAGATCACTTGATGAAAATCTCATGACATGATAAGGATCACTCAATGCAAATCTTGTGATATGTTTTGACAAGAAAAGTTCTGATTAAGACCAACATGAAAAAGAAAGCCAAATAAGTTTTTTGAAAAACGTTTAAATGTCTCTGTTACAAATCTTTTGAAAATGGTCAAGTCATATGTCAAGTACGTGTCCATACACGCATTTCATGATATACCCCATGTTTGTTTGCGTTAACTATTGTATGTTGTGTAATTACTTGTTGAGATTTCTCAAAATCTCATTGTGATAGTTTCTACTACCATTCCCTAACGGGAGTGATAGAAGTTGTTATAGGTGTAGAAGATGACACCTATGACCAAGAGGAAGAGAACGGTACCTCCTCCTCCGAAGAGGATTGTGCCTAAGATGGTTACTAGTAGGCCTGAGCCCTCCATTTTAGAGCGACTTGAGGCCATCGACCGGGAAATCTCCAGAATACCTGAATTTATTGCGAAATTCAGATGGCGTAACAATCGGGACAAAGATAAGACAGTAGAGAAGCGTGTGAAACCCGAGTCCTCATGAAGAGAACGGAACCTAGTTATTTTATAAAATAAAGAACTCATGGTTTAGATCTCAGTTTTTTTGAGAAACAGTATTTTGAGGAAGTCCCGTGTTTTGGAAGATTAAACTCTACTATATGTCATTTTGGGATACTATATCTTATGAAACAAATTTATGGTTATGGACAATGTGGGTAATGTTTTGTTAGTAGGGTACCATGTGCTTTGCAATTGCTTGTTGCGTTGCTTAGAATATCCGACTTTTATTATTTTTCCACTGCTAAGATATTGCATACTGCTAGTGTACTTAGGTGCATAGCATATTACCTGTCATGTACAAGGGGTGTGTAGCCTTATGTTACATGTCTCGGCATTTCAGTCACCGTCCAATCCCAAGCGGGGGCTGGGGGTGCCACAAGTGACGTGGTGATTTCGGCAAACCCAAGAACGCACACACATCTCATGCCACTTGTCCTTAATGAGGAGTTCCAAGAGATGCTTGCATGGGGAATGACACATGGGGAAGACAAAAGGGAGATTTTCTAAAGGATTTATATTTGAAATACCAAGGGACTTTCATATCCTTAAGCCACACGCCCACTCAAGTTTATTTTCTAACATTTTGTCATTTGTCATTCATGCATTAGTAGAGGAAAGGTTCTAGAAGGGAGTGGAAGAGACAAATTCATGAAAATTACCCTTGTAGTCCTAGGGTTTCGGCCACCACATTGCCACATCTCATGTTTTGAGTTCTTGAGAAGTATAAGGAAGTGGAAAAAAGGAAAAGATGCATGGGAAAAGGAAAAGAGCATGAGGAACATGCACCCACCTCCTACATGCCACTTGACAAGCATGCACAAGTCTACAAGGCTCAAGCCTAGGGTTAGGATTTATCAAATGACAATTTTGCCCTAGAAATACATTGAATCTGGACCATATGAAGGAACATGCCCAAGGAGCCTAATAGGATTTTGAATTTTGATGAGAAAACCATGCCAGTTGTCACTCGTGTAGAGGATCTTTTGGACTTTCCAAAGAGAGGCAATGATATTTCAAATTTCCAAGGACACACACCACTTGTCCCACATGCACCAGCTACACCTAGGGAAGTGGCGCCTAGGGGAAGCCAAGGGACAAGAAGGGCACGACAAACCCTAGAGGAATTCAGTTTCTAGAAGATTTGGCCAAATGTCATGCATGCAAAATGAAATGATGAAAAGGGGAAGAAGGTGGCCTTGGGAAAGGGCAAAATCTTGCATGAAAAGGGAGGACCTACATGCCTAAGAGCTTCTAGAAGGATTTTGTGAAAGGCACACTTGAAGTGGACGGCAAGGGGACTTGTGCATTACCACACACAATGACCAATCACACAATGTCCAAGACATTGGTAGAAGAAAGATCTATTTGGGAAAATAAAAAAGGACTTTTCGGCCACCAGCACCCCACACACACTTCACAAGAAACATGGCACACATGCACACTTGTAGAAGATTGAGGAGGATCTTGGTTGGAAAAAGAACTCTTTTGCCACTAGGTACAATGAATCAAGACACAAGATGAAGGGGTAAAAGTGGGAGATAGGGATTCGGTTTTTGAGGAGCCACGCCACTTGTCCAAAAAGTTGCATTTGGTTCCTAACACAATCCAATGATGGAGAAAGGGAAGAGGCACATGGTTTGGTTGCCAAAAGGCATCCATGCAAAAGAGCTTTAGCTTTTCAAGAAGGATCATATGCCTATATGAGGGGAGGAGCCAAAAAACCTTGAGGGTTTTAGTCACTTGGTTAAATTTCTTAAGTCATTCAATCATCTCATTTTCTCTCCATTTCTATCACTTTCTCTCCATCCAAATGCCACCCACACCCCCATCTTTCCATTCTAAGTGCATGGCAAGCTAGAGACACCATCTACAAAGGAAAGCTAAGAAAGGTGAGGAACAAAACACTCTTTTTTCTTACACCTCACACACAGCCAAAGGGAGAAAGTTTCGGGTTCCATGAGGTTTTTCATGAACACACAAGCACACGACCAAGTAAAGAAAAGGACTTTCGGATTTGATGAAGTTTCCCCACATGAGCGCAAGCGCGCACACACCCTCGGGTACTTAGGGTTTTCTCCTCTAAAGAATGCAAAATCTAAACCTCATTTGCTTTAAGCTTATGAGTACGATACCTTTGAAAGAAAGAAGGGCCACAACCTAAGCACTCATTAATTGAAACTATATTTTTTATTCTATAAAAGTTTCGGACCTATGAAAGGGTATTGAATGTTGGAGGAGAAAAACCAAGAACACAACACTCACTCATACACATGGATTAGTTTTTTTTTAAAGATCGATTCTCATGAATCTTAAACTATACTTTCAGCTTGCTTATTATTGGATATTGGACTTTTGTAAGTAGACCCTCAACCTACCTCGGTTAATATTTGTATATGATTGTGTAAACTTCACATCTTGGTTACTATTGTATATACTTGTCATTCCATGCTTAAATATATAATGTTTCGGTTTGTATAGTGATGATTTGCCATGATCAAGTGTGTAAAGCGTTTCGGTTTTATATGATGTCTTGCTATGATCTATGGCATATGAATGATTCGGATTTTCTCATGTTAAAAGATGATTTTTACATGCTTTGTTAAGCTTGTAACATGTATATGTGAATATGCTCGGATTGATCATTGTTGTTCCATTCATGATATGTTTTGAGTATTTGCCTACGTAATATGGTATGCATATGAAAGTTCAAATGTTATCAAGTCATGTACCAAAATGTGTTATACTAGTTCTCATGTATACACGGTGTCTCACATGTGTACATGTTCTATGAAAATATTATCTCAAGTCCCATGTCGCATGCATTTGGGTAAATGATGTTTTCAAAAGAGAAGTTAGTACATGTTTTATTACGACCCCATATGCTAGGACGGGGGAATATCCTAGTGGAACTCCTTGTCTATTCTAGAGTGTTTAAAGTCGAGTGGAGACCCCTGGGTCGACAAAGTACAATCGATGGGCCTCGAATGGTTCCTATGGAAGGATACAGGAGTGATGTTGCACCTAAAGCTAGTGGGTGCTATACGGTGAAGGCAAAATAAGAGAATTTTCGTAAAGAATATGTTTATGTTTATGACGTATCCACCTCGATCAAGTGGATCGTTGGTTGATGCGGTAACTTGCGGGGAACACACTATGCTTAGGGGAGCCGTGAGGTATCCAAACATATGAATTATATGATATGAATAAGGCATTTGAGCTCCATGATATGATATGATATGACATGGCACGACATGCCATGATATGATATGATATGATATGATACGATACGGCATGTCATGATATGATATGACATGATATGATGAGATGATATGAAATGATATGGCATGATGTAATATGACAAGAACAAGAGCCCGAGCTCAAATGATATGAACATATGTTAAGAGTTTAAAAGATGAAAAGTTGTTTTATGAAAAGGTCAAGTTGCATAAGTCAAGTTTTATGTCAAGTACATGTCCATACATTCATCTCATGATTTGCCACTTGTATGCTTATGTTAACTGTTGTATGTTTACTTGCTGAGATTTCTCGAAATCTCATTGTGGTATTTTTCACTACTATTCCCCACCTGGAATGGTAGAACTTGTAACAGGACCAGGAATAGTGATTCAGGATGATGATGAAGACTAAGGATGTGCTCAACTCGAAGAAAGAACAAATTTAGTCATGACTTACTCGAAGATAGCGAAAGATTAGAAAGATGCCATAATGTTTTCTTTGTTAAGGCCTTTTTAGACAAAAATGCTTATGCTAAAGTGTAAAAAGGAGTTTGATACTCCATTGCTGTGAAGTGTGATTTAAAGCTATGAATGAAATTGGAATATTAGTTTTATTCTGGTACAAAATTTTATGAGATGACCTATTCCGTTGCAATTTATTGCATACTGCTAGAATATAATAGGTGCATGGCATCTTAATTGTCATGTATGAGAGGTATGCAGCCTTGTGTTGCATGTCCCAATGCTTCAGTCACCGTCAAATCCTAAGCGGGGCCTGTGGGCATCCCATAGTCTCATTCTTAAAAGCGCAAACTAAATAGAGAAAACATTGTTCGTACACAAACAGTAGTAAAGTAATCAAACTAGTTCTAGGAGGCTTGAATTGTTGCATCATCATCTACATTTGGAGTTGCATATCTAACCCATGCTTCTTTCTCCTTAATTGCTTGATCTCAAAATTGTCCTATAGAAAAGTTATGGGTCCAATGCCAACTGGTGGACAGATGGCCTGGGGCCCAGTCTGCCCGCCAGGCATCCGGCGGGACTTGCCCAAGCAGGACAAGGCTGGAGCCAGAATGCCAAACTCATCCCCCCACCCACCTCTAGCAGGCCTAATACAATTGGTGCTTCATACAAAACTAGATATATGGATTGTAAGGAAGTCATCTTTATATTGGTATTTTGGGAAAAATAATTGTTTCTTCTAAGATTCTTAGGGGAAAAAAATATAAATTTTCATATATTTTTATGAATTCTTATTAGAACTCAGCACAAAACAAATGTTCAAGGAAATTGAAATTTTGTCTTGTCTATGGCGCGCTAAGGTGGTAAGGCTTTGGAATATTGAGAAATTTCAAGTAATTAGGGATTTTTCTAAAAACACTTTCATAGTCCATTGTCTTGGCACAACTAGAGCTTGGTCCTTGTTCCATTTCTCTTTTTTTTTTTTTTTTTTTTTTCCTTTGGGTATGTTACTGGAGCTTGGTTAACTATGTTCCAGTTTGTGGTTTGCTTCATTTTAGGTTTTGGAAGTAGAGATTGTACATACAAAAGAGGGATTTACACCATTGCGCCTCGACATGAAGATATGGAAGAGTTCAGTTGACTGATATTTCCTAATTGCTATGGAAGAAAAGGGTAGTTGGCTGTGGAGAGAGGCGAAGTAGAAGAACCATTGTCAAGTTAACCTTCTCTGGTCTTATTTCTTTCATAAAAATTGTTAGCTCATCCACTTAGATTATGTAGAGGAGAAAGAGCAATCTGCTAGTGCTAGTTTTGGTAGTTGCCAGTTGCTCATAGCCAGATATAGTAGATTGATTTCCATTGTACTATATAAAGATGATAAATATGGGGGGGCCATATATATTGAAGTTATTCTCATCACGCTTTCACGACCAACCATCACCATAGGTGCAAATTAACTCAAAAGTAAAATACTGAATCATAGATTCTGAGCCCACAGCCCCTATCTGTTTTTTTTTTTTTTTTTATTTCAAAGACAATCGAAATTCATTAAAACCTAGGGTGCATCAAGTAGAGCCACCTAAGCAGAAAAAGAAAAAGGACAAGACATACAAAAACTAGAAAGAGAAAAATCTCCCACACAATATTTACACCCGACCAAACAGGGGAGACCACTACTGCAATCTAAAACATCTAATAGTGCTTAAGGCAAAAATTCAATCATTCACCAAAATGGGCAACGACACAATTAGAATAAATATACTTTTGCATCAACCTTACACAAGTCCAAATAATAAAAATAAAAATTCTGTCTCAACATATTTAACAATCCTTTTAAATTAGTGCACATACAAGTATACTATTACAATACTCTACATGTGTGGATGAGAGTACGCTAATACCTTTCTCAGCTTTTTGGCCAAGTAAGAAATGCCTCGTTTCTGCGAATGATGATACCACATGTCCAAGAAGAATTAACTTCCCATGATGTACTTTTAGACTTTCTTGAGATTAAGCACTCGAGCCAGGACATCCCACAGCAGCAACTGAATTTCTCAGAAAGACCAGACTGACTCTGGAGACCTTTATCCACTTCAAGGATTAATTTAGCTCCAAGCATAGGTGAAGGCAACGTTATTAACATATGGGTCGTGAAATGCATTTGAGGCTTAATCAACTCATAAAGAAAAACTAGGATTGAGGGAAAATACAGAACAAGCTGCACCAACCCTATCCACTGTCTGACTCCGATCGTTCATCTTCAATATCTTTTATGCTCTGAACTACATCAGCAACTGTTTTCGTTATGTGTTCTGTATGTTTTTCCAAATCTTTCAAAATCGTTTTTAATTGTTCTTCGTATGCAGCACACCTTCGCTTACACTTTTGCCTCTCATTATACAACTCAAGGGATAGTTCCCGAATTCTCTTATCTTTCTCGTCCTGCAGAAAAGGTGAACAGTTAGGTTCACTAGATATGTGATACTACTCACAAAGCAAGAAACAGGAACTCAAAACTCTGGACATCAGAAATAGCAAATAAAATCTCCAGACCAGTTGAAAGATGCAATTCAATCAGACAATGTATTGCATCCAATTTACTTTCGCTGACTTTATTGCTGCAACATAAGAATTCAATTAGCAAATTTGTGAATCTTTGTGCTGGACCTAGAGGGTGGGGAATTTTTTTTTTTTTTTTTTTTCCCCTCTCTGTTTTGGACCAACTCTCTTATTCTCTATTTGGCCAATGATCCTCATAAATTTAAAATTCTTTAAAAAATTATCAACCTTAACTTCAATTAAGGAGAGAGCAGATGTTCCAGTTTCGTCCTTTTTGTTTCTTTAATATTTATTTCCAAAATACTTCAGTGACTTGAATTAAACAATCCAGGACTAGCTCCTTTTGCGTGAAGATTTAAATTAACTTTGTGAGTATAACCTCACGTGGCTAGCCAAATTGTTCAGTTTGAGTTTTCCTAGGATAGTGCTTCAAATATAAAGAATAGAAAATTAGAAAGCATAAAACTATGGCCTTCATGTTGGTCTTGGCTGTAATTGGTTCAACTGTAATGGCTAGAACACAAGAAAGATTATGCTTGATGACCCATGTGCCTGCTACTCATCTATTATATTAAAAAATATTAATCTCAAGCATACCTCACTGACTAGGTGCTTTCCAGATCCCCGGCATGGGACTTTACTGGGGCTCATTAGCTTATGATTGTGCTCTTTCACAAATTTGGTGATAACCCACTTTGTTCCATCCCTTAAAGCTAGCCTTATCATTGCTTGGCAGCCCTCTCTGGTGATAGGAGGTGGGGGAAGAACTCTGTCTTTTCTGTGAACATACTTTTTTGCACGAAAGCCTTCTTTTGAACAAACAAAATCCTGACCAATAACTTGATTGTTTACTCGCGAGCGACGGTTATGGTGTGTTCGTACAATGAAACCACTACATCTACCATACACAACATAGAAATCCCTAGCCTCATCTCGTGAGTTGAACTCCATGCCAATGTATGGTTCTAAAGCTTCGGCAATAGGTAAATCTTCAACAGAATGTTCTGATATCATGTCAGCTTCACTTGCACACGAGTTTAAGTTATTTGGAAGCCCATCTTCTATCATTCCATCTTTTTCATAAGTTTCAGCTTGCATATCTAGCTCACTTTCATCTAAGTCAAATCCCTGATGAGATTGATGATCTATCATCCTCCCATAGCAGGAATCAAAAGGCTATTATTCATGTATCATCAGGACACCCACACAAGGAAAAGCTAAAGCAGGATTGCACTCAACAAAAGCATGGTTAATCTTTGATAATTGTTTTTCTGAAATTGAAACAACAGTCCTTGGAATCAGTGCTTCTATTCTTCTGCTTCACTGCCACTTATAAGAACGAACCAGTTAAAAGAAGGCAACGAGGCACAAGGGTAAAACTTCGACAATGTAGTGCATCTATGATGTCGAAGTTATATAACAGCTATAGAACACTTGTAAAATGGCAATGCTAACGTATTAAGCATGCAGGACGTTTACCTCACATATTAAGCACGCTGAACTTTTAAAAATCATTTAGTATTCACATTCTTATAAACTTAGAGGTGGTAAACCGAAGGCTAACTTAGAAGTTCAATGTTTAGGCAGCTACGGGTACAGCAGAATATAAAACCTGGTATTAAATAAACATGGACTGAATATTCTCTATCAGATAACTTCCTAAGTTGGTAAGCAGTAATGCGATCAAATTTCTTGAAATTTTTCAAAGATCAAATTTAGAGAAATCAGAGCATAGAATATTGCAGCTACTTAAAAGTACTCTCTTCAGAACTTTGATAAGTTTTCTGTGCAGATTTCCAGCCTTCAATTCTGGCAAGCAATGATTTCATTACAATTACACTTACATTATTTGTGGATACCCACTTAAAAAAATAAATAAATAAAAAGTTGGTGGGTAGAAATAGTAGAAATTATTTACTAAATTCACTATTCCAACTTTTCTGTTTGGAAGTAAGCTTCTGGGAGAGGTGAGGAAGAAAGTTCCATTCAAGAATAACTAAGCAAGCAATCTACAAGAACACATCAAGCTCTATTAGAATGCTTCACAGAAATAGTGATGATTTACCTCCCAATAATCGCAGTAGATCTCGAAAATAAGAGTGAGGAGTGGAAGTCTGGGATCTGGGGACTTCACAGTGAAAAAAGGGTTCGTTCGGACAAACCGTAAATAAAAGAACCTGAAATGGAAGACCCATGACTAGATCGAGATCGTGCTCTGCATGGCCCCTAAGAGCGGGTTTGAGTCGGTCGTCTCCGACAGGTGTTTTAGTTCGACTCCGGCGGTCACCGGTGGCGCCGACTGAAGAAGGTGACTGTACGGACAGGACCAAGAAAGTCTGTACCAGCCGGACGAGTAGGTAACTGTGCTATACGGAGACGTTTGGACTTTCGAGTCAAAGTATGTTTAAAATAAAATTTCTACTATCAAATTCAAATAGCATTAACTATTTATATGAAATATTTTAATTTTTTAAAAGTTAAATTTTAAAATTTAAATTTAACAAAATAAGTCTTGATTGAATTCATAACCCTCTTCAATTCATCTCATTTTTATTATTATAACTTTTTAAAATTCCTATACAAAATATAATAATATTTTTTTTTTAAATCCTAAACGAATCTTCTTAAATTTTCACACCAAAACAATCTTACTTTTTCAAATTTTAAAAGAATATTATCAAATTTTCACACTAAAATATAATAAACAATCTTACTGTTTCAAATCTCAAAAAAATCTTCTCCAATTCCTACAGATAAAATAATAAATAATCAACTTTTTCAAATCTTAAAATAATAATAATATTAAAAATTAATATTTATAAAATATCTTATTCTACTATTTACAAAACATCCCAACTCATCTTAACTCTCCTCCCAATCCAAACAGTTCCTATTGATTTATTTAAGTGATGTAGATGATATACTTTACACACCTGCTTAAAAATAAAATAACTCTTTTTTCAAAATTGTTGAAATTTATTAAAATGCTTGAATTTAAAATTATTTATTGGACTTTCACATTCTTGTAATTTGAGATCTTAGTTTTTAACTTTCGTAAAATTAGGACATGAAATTTAAAAAACTCAAAATTAGATACTTCTATTAATCTCCCGTTAGAAAATTAATGGGAAAATGATCACGTCACAGTTTTCGATTGGTTTACGTGGATATTAATGCAACATGTCAATCAATCAAAAGCTGACATGTGATTTCCAGTTATATTAATGGATATACCTAACTTCGGTTTTTTAAGGTTTAGGTATCAATTTTGCAAAATTTCTAAACTGAATTTCTAAATTAAAAAAACGTAGGTATTTGATTTTGCATTTAACCCTTTTAAAAATGTGATCTTATGAAGTTTTATAAAAATGGTTTAAATTTTATAAATATGTCTACAAAGTACTTCACTAAATTTCAATTTTGGTAGGTAAAAATACAACAAAGGATAAGCAAAATATTATTTGAAAGAATAAGTTCAATTGAAAATTTTTTATTCAGCAATTATTATAATTATGTAACAATTCTTTATTTAGGAGGTTGGAATATATCTATAATATATTTAAATTCTAGAAAAGAAATCTCTAAAATTTATAATATATTCTTAGTTGTATACTTGTCATCAATATTGTAAAAGGATTTTCCCTCCTGTAGGCCCAAGTAAGAAGCCCATGAAGGACCTTGAGAGAAGGGGGTTTCGGGAGAGCCCAACTCAGCCCAACAATCTTTCTCTAAGAGAAGTCATTGGGCCTCTGCGGAGAACTCAGCCCATAAGCAAAACCAACCCGTGAAGCAATTCTCATGCAAGAAAGACGAATGATATGGACAAACGGGACTTGCCGTCCTAACACACCCCGATAATGCCTAACCCTCATGAACGTATATAGGCAAGTGTGCGAGAGATGCAGAGGACCCTCGATATCCTAACAATGGGTTTGGAGAGACTCGACAATGATCACTTGTAGGCTGAAGTTTAGTCAAAGAGCCTCACACCACATTAATGGCACCACTCTCTGGATTCTACACCACATTAATGGTGCCACCCCAGGAGCCATGCCACATTAAAAGATTATGACCAAACAATAGTTAAAGCGACATTAGCCCCATAAGGCAAGGTACGAGGTGTCCCCACCCAAAAACCTCATATAAAAGCCGACTCCCAAGTATGAAGAATTCTCTCTAATCTCTCTAAACTCTCGCTCAAACTACTAAGGAGGTACACCGACCTAAGCATCGAAAATCCCTTGCCTCTACCAAAGCCCCCTCTCTCTCTCTCTATTTTCTTAAGTGTGAAGGTCTGAAGACCCTAAACCCGAGTTGTTGGAAACCGGCCAAAACGTTACCCGACACTTACCTTTGGCTTGACGAAATACGACGGCCTAAGGCCCCCCTTTCTCTTTGGCTACCTAACACTTACCTTCCTCATAGGCATCAACAGGCGGGAGCAGGTTTAGTCTCAAACTGCCCAGCAACTTAGCTCCTTGCGGGACACAAAGTAATGACTTATGCCTTAAGGCTGCTCTATCCCTTCC